>CABFOS010025223.1:0-11448 GCA_900660315.1 Diretmoides pauciradiatus | reverse complement strand
TAATACATCCCATATATTGTATCTTTGATTTTAAGTGACAGAACTAAGAAGACAGAACTATCATTGTGTTTTCCAAGTTTTTGGGAGCACTGACTCACGTTAGCCTCTAGGTAGCATCATCACACAGAGCATCCAAACTAATTGTCTCTTCACCTCTTCCAAAGTCATACTGTACCTCTGGGCTGATCTAAGATGTATTACTGTACCATGAAATGCGGCTACCACAGAGACTGATGGAGCATTAGATTGCATTGCACATTAATTCTGCAGGAGGGAATGTGTATGCATGCATTCTAAAAACAAAACAACCTTGCTGAAGTTTTCTGTGTTTTTGTGATTGACCTCATTCATTCTGCACTAGGACATGTCCTGTGACTGGCCTGTGCTCAGCTGACAATGCGCTGGAATAACACTCATCCATACTGTACAAGGAGCCAGTTGCAGCACACACACATGTACACACCCCAAACATATTAGTGGGAACAGCGAAGCCTACTCTGTAGAGAGGGACCAACCTCTTTATGGTGTGACTCTGCTGCATCAGTGCAGCCTGGTTCATGGCCCGGATCCAACCATTCATGTCCTCTTGTGTGTCCGCACTGAAGAAGTATGTCCGCATCCCACAGTGTTCTGCCTGTGAGCCAATCACAGAGTTCTTATTGTAAATGTAGGAGCGCATTCCTGTGTGGCTCGCCTGTCAGAAAGAGAGACAGAGGACACATATGACAGCTACTCACTGAAGGTTGAAGAACAGGTTGATGAATAAATATGAACAAAATTTCAAATCAAGTGATTCACTAGTGAGTTTCTCACTTGGCTTTCTTTTTTACTTAGGCTGAAAGACAGCATCTCAGTGAAGACACAGATTACAGACTTAAAATAGAAAGAGAACACGTTGCTGCATCATACATTCCATTGTGCAAACATTGTGCTGTTTATGGCATGCAAAAGGCATAGCATGGGTTTAAGATTGCTTTGCATGAAAACAGAATACAATCTCTTCAGCACACAGGTGATACAAAAATTAGATACCAACTGTAGCAAACAACCATAGCAAAGAAAAAGTAGTGAGCATTGTCTGTCACTAGCTTAATACAGCTTAATATTCGCTTAATACAGACACACGCACACACGCACACACACACGCACGCGCACACACACACACACACACCACCACCGCACCATAATAATCACTTTACCTTTTGGAGATTTTAATGTGGTATGGCTGTTCCAGTGTTAAATATATTTGCCTGGTCTGTTCAATAAATGTGCCAAATCCCCCAAATCCACCCTACCCCATACTGACCAGGCAAGGGGCACATTCTGACACAGACAACCAATGATCTCATAACAAGGGTGCACTATAGCACCAATAGCAATGCTATAGTATTGCCTGGTGTTTTTCCACTGCAGTATCATTTTGCTCTTCCATGAAAATCACACAGAATTTCTACCCATTTTAAATCAACATGCTAAATATGTTGCCAGCACTGTTCCACTACCTGTCATATAGCAGTCATACAAAAAATAATAAGTTGTGTGCATGCATTACTTTGCAATATTGAATAATATATTAGTATCTTACCATCTCTACAGAAATATTGTTTTTAGTGTATGGCAGCCAAGTTTGAAAGTCACTGTTGTTCATCTGGAAACAGAAATCTACTATAACAATCTTACATGCGCCACCATGTGTTCCCACAAGAACAATGCAGGCAGGGAGTATGCAAAAGTGAAGGGAAAGTGGAGCTGTGCAGTGTGCACCAAACAAATGTGTTTTCATTCAATAACTGCATAGATAAAATCCTACTTTGTTATTGTTATGTTCCCACAAATACTCTTCCACCTACAATAACTGAGATGTGCGATGAAGTGTCACAACACTTGACAAATACACACACTATAAAACTATAGTATATATCTTTGAGCTCTTCAATAGTTTAAGCACTTCAAAATACATGAACATAAACCAAATATGAACCAAAATCAACTCTTACCTTAAAACCACCATAACAATTTGTCATTTTTGAAGATTGTAGAATGAATTTAAAAATATTTTAGACAATATATGGAGAGTGAGGTAAAACAGATGAAGTGACTGCCACATAGCAGATACACTGAGACACATTATACCACATAAAATAATATAAAATGAAGCTATGTGGGGGACAACATGTTGATGGTGATGAGCAACCAAAGAAAGCAAATGAAATCAGAGAAGAGTGTTGGGCTGTGAGATGGTGCAGCTGACCGTGAGACCCTGCTATCCCAGCATTCCCATGATGATGAGAATGTGATAAGTGACATGGAGCTTGGCGGGACAAATACCAGAGCTATTAAGATTGATCAAATGACTGATAGGTCACTGGTTCTCTCCAGTGGCAAGCCCTAACCCTGAAGATGTACCAATTGAGCTACACAGAACCACAATTATGTAATTAGCACTTGGCTATCTTACCTGGACCTACATGTATAGGAGTGTCGAGTTTTTCAGACAAAAGATATGGTCTTTTTTTTCTCAAGTTTCACAGCCAAACACATTCAGTAAACAATATATGCACTGGCATTGTCCATCCATGACCACTGCTGTAGTCATGTCCTTAGATCTGACATCGATGCACATCAGAAATGTGCATTCAGTGGCTGTTAGCACAATATGAAACAAAATGAGCTGAAGAAGGTGATTCACTGATCAGGCTGAGGTGAAATCAAATACCTAGTCATGCAAGACAGGAAGCCGCTCGCAGAGAACAGCACTCACTCCGCCCGTGCACACATACCGGGTCACAACGGGAGGCAATTGACCAACAGAGAATGAGAGAAACACAGTGAGATGAGCAAACAGAATGGAGCAGAACACAACAGTCATTGCTGACTCATTCAGAAAGAAAGGAAATGGCTCTGGCTGTGATCGGTTGGCAGTCATCATCTATGCGAGTTAATTAGATTAACAATGAGCAACAGTTAAGGCATCAAATGTGCTAACGCACCAGGTCACGATTGTAACAGTACAAAACAGTACAAAACTGAGTAAAATGATGGGTACTGCACATCCAAGATGTTAAAACACCAAGAGATCTTACTGAAGTAGAAATATTCCCTACAGTACTACAGCATCACACAGCTAGGTACTCCTCTCATAACGCTTCTGATCAGCTGCTATATTACATTTTAATAATAGGAAGGTTTTAGAGTAGCAATATGCCTAATCTAATATTTCAATGCATTATTTTAGTGCAACTTGCACGGTGCGTTCGCCCACATACATATAATTAAATAACGTGAACAATGCCAGACATCCAGTGGGCAGGTATACTGTAACTGTGTTCAGACTCTTAGCAGTGACTGAAAGCTGGTTAGAGCTAATGAAATATCCAGCTCTTTAATGCATGATGGCCCAGGGAGAGCTGAGGGGAATAGACATCTCTTAAATACCAGGAGATACAGGAGAAGCTCTGATGAGCATAGGCTCATCCCACCTAACCTTTTACAGTCCTCCGGCAAGGGAAAGGAGGAGAAGGTGTGGTGGTAGAAAATAGGTTGAATGTATAATTGATAATCCCAGCGGCACAATCATCATACAAATTCCATTGTATGTAATATGAGCTTGAAAATGATATACGCTGTAATACACACACACTCACAGGCATGCACACGCACATTCTGAAACGTACACACATGCACACACAGACACACAGACCCAAGAACAAAAAGCCAAAGTACAAAGGAGCTGAAAGGATTGCAATACAATGCCCTGAAGCTGCACTGGCACATCAAACATTAACACAGTATTGTTCTTTGCAACAAGTCCTGTGCTTCCACAAAGGAGGAGCTGGATAGTGTTAACATTGGCTGTAACCAAAAGATTGAATTACTGCCCTCTGGCAGATTTTACAGAAGGAAACGTGAAAAAGACTATTTCTTGCTGCCTGCAAGGAAGAGTGAAAAGAGAAACAATTACCAAATGTTTTCAGTAATTATAGATAGCTAATGGGGCATAAAAGCAGCTCCTCTGTAGTATGTATAAGAGATTATACCAGTTATAGCTTTTTGTATGTTTTATGTTTTAGATCTTACAAAATCAAAAGGCATCACAAGGAATTCTGCATGATACTGGAATAGTTTATGTTCATTAGACCACACTTAGTGGGGGTGTTGGGTAATGACCTCACTAGATACTGCTGCTCCTGTGTTAGGCCTGTGAGAGAGCAGCAGTGTGTGAACAGTGCATTGCTATCTCCCAGTCTGATTGTGAGGACAGTACCCTGCTGACAGACATGGAAAAGGAGGAACTGACATCAGAGCAGTAGGAAACGAAATGTTCAGCACAGCCCATACTCTTCAGATATCACAATATCAACTGAAACCTTAGTTTAAACAAGGCAGAAATGGGGTGTCCAGGAATGACAGGCACAGCAACAGCTTCACCCCATCAGATCGCAAGAGATAGATAGATAGATAGATAGATAGATAGATAGATAGATAGATAGATAGATAGATAGATAGATAGATAGATAGATAGATAGATAGATAGATAGATAGATAGATAGATAGATAGATAGAGGTATGTTACAGATTAAAATAAGTAGCTATATGTTTATGATTGACCAAGGAAGATGGTATTTCTCACACTACATTGGATTGGTATGGTTGGTATATATTTTTATTGTATTTATTTTGATTTGCAAGAACAAACAAGAGAAGCTCACATACCAACAGTGACACAGGTGTCTCTTGACAGTCCAAGCTAAGGCAGCAAGGTGACAGAACAGTATGCAATCATGCCATTCTGGTCAATCAAAAAGAATGGCAAAATACAAAACTGCAACTTATTGTGCCAAGGCAAATTTTATTAGTTGTCATCAGCAAGTTTGTCATAAATTATCCTGTATATCAGTCTAAAGGAGGTATAGAAATTAGATGTACGCAGTGGGGGGTGTACAACCTGCTGTGTAACAGGGAGTCCACAGCAGAGGGAACCAATGTGCAGGGAATTTGATCTCAAGGTGTCATGATAAAGACAAATGAGTAGCGAACAATTCATTCAATTCATACCACTAGCACCCTTGCACTCAGGTGTTACCTTGAAAGCGTATTTGCGGCTTATATGGTCATCCGGCTCCACTGGTGCAATGACATAACTGGGCAGAGGTATGCTACCCAGCACTGCCTCCTCTCGGCTGTCTGTGAAGCGAGAGCACACACACACACACACACACACACACACACAGTATTGTTACATTGTAGAACCCAAAAACAACACCATCTCTTATTTTGCCAACATCTCTCACTATGTTTACGGCGGACCATAGATTTATGAACCGCAGTATAATTAGTGAGACATAATCCAAGGATCATTCAAGGATGCACATGAGGGTATGTGGCAGAATGCGGTTGATCTATTATTCAGTATGATTAATGGAAATGAGTTAGATGCTATGGCAACACAACCACAGATTACATCCCACAATAAAACGTCATGGTTAATAAGGACGGAAATGTGAGAGGACAAGAAAGTGAATGCGAGAAAGAGATAACTAGATAGAGAGAGAGAGAGAGAGAGAGAGAGAGAGAGAGAGAGAGAGAGAGAACATCGGTGATAGATTGCGTGTAATGAAGGATTTATATTTGGCCGTTATCACTGGAGCACCTCCTATATTAAGCAATCTTTCATTCAAAGTATCAAATGATTACCAGGCAATGAAAAGCAAATGGTTTCTTGGTAATGGCTCTTCAGTTTTCGCTCTATCAACAAAACAACTCATATCTACCCAATGACGGGTGGTGTTTTCACACGGCTGAAAAACAAGTCAGGAGATTAAACTTGCAAATACGAGATAATTGATATTAGGAGAATCAAACCCCAGAACAATTTCCTCCCTGTTTTTCTAATGTTATTGCACTGACTATCAAGCATATGGAAAAGAAAAGTGATCATTTCAAGCTGCTTCTACACCCTCTGCCATACAGCTTACGAGTAAATATATACTCAAATATTCATGTGTCAAAATGGTGGTTACTTCCCTATTC
Source organism: Diretmoides pauciradiatus (assembly GCA_900660315.1). NCBI lineage: Eukaryota > Metazoa > Chordata > Actinopteri > Trachichthyiformes > Diretmidae > Diretmoides > Diretmoides pauciradiatus. Next base: position 5,418 of record CABFOS010025223.1, on the reverse strand, counting down.
TGCACGCAGACCGTCTACCGGGGGGCCTTAGTCACGAATAGTAATGAGATGGGGAGTCAATGACATGTTTCTGGAGATAAATAATGCAGCAGAACCGGTCTGCTTTCTGCTGCCTGGGGTCCAGAGAGTCTGGATTTAAAATCTTCCATCTGGTCTCATGCGGGTGGGGGGTATTCTTGGGTAAATGTACCTACCCGCCCCCATCTCGGTGCTGGTTACTGTGCTTGCACCTTTTGCTGCACAGTGCTGTAGCTGCCGAGAGGCCGCAGACTTGCCGTGACTTTTAGAGCACACACTGGCAAGGAGCTGTCCTAAGGAACAAATGACGAAAGACTTGGACATGTTTGTGAAATAAAAAAGAAGGATGCAGTGTCAGGACAATTCCCAGTGGGCCATCAACATTTTCAGGGCTGGGCCGGGCTTATTACTGTGGACTAACAATAATTTACATTTATAAAAAAAGTTCCTTCCGCCGTCCGGCCAGCCTGAAGTCCGCTTACTGTCTCCCACATACAAACACACACAATCACTCACAAACTGTTAACGCCGCAACCATTTGCTCCCCAAGTGGCACAGCCTTGGTGTACCTCAATATCGGAACCCAGAGTCTATTATCGATAACGATAGTAGACTCTGGGATCAACGCTCACTGTGTCTGGGTTATCCGGTCCAGCCAGCGGATCCGAACGACTTCTTCCGGCTGTCGGTCATTTAGTTTTTAGCTTTTACGGTCATTTTTTATATCAAAATTTTGCCATATCCTGTCATCAAGCAAGCTAACACATCGCGTTTGTCAAGCAAATACCTTAAACAAAGTAATCCGACTGTAATACAACCCGCGGATAGCGACTTCCTCTTCCGGGGTTCGGGCACCCGCCGGCCGTTTTACAGTCCGATTGCTTTGTTTAATGTATTTGCTTGATAAACGTTAATATGGGATTTCAGATGCAGCCCAGGTGTGAAAAAACAAACCGCTCTTGACTTATTTGTATAAATATTCATGTCACATTCCTTGTGAAAGTAAAACCTTGCCAACAGGAAAACTAAAAAAAACTAATAGAAAAGTAATAATAATTATAAAAAATAACTTATGTCAGTACTCTTTAGAAAAATAAAATATGTAGTTAAGTGTTGCATACAGCTTCAGGCCTGAGTAATATCCTTCACTCATCCATACCGATCATTTTCACCATACGCCTGTGAAGCAATTAAGCCTCTTACTTGTCTATTACTGCTGTCACGACAACTGTGTCATTATTCCTGCAACAACACCCCGGATGATCTTAACTCATCCCTCTGCTCTGGCAGCCGTAACTTGTAGCTGAAAATTTCCCCAATCAATCAGGCGGATTACATTCCTGCATTGTACTGAGGCAAGAGAGACGGATGATGCGCGCTGCTATCCTGTCACCTGCATGTGTTTTTAAATTGTCTTTTCCGAGATTCATCCTCTTCTAAAACTCTAATGACATCCCACCTGTGAACACACCTGAGCCCGATTCTGCTGCTCTGTGAATTACACACCAGCCTCCATTGCGGATTGAATTATATGAGCTACCTTCGGGATGCTGCCCCGCGTCTCTTGTGCTTTTTATATCACTAAGCAGGTTCGTTAATAATGCTCATAAAACCCTTTGTCACCGGCCCCGCGGCGTGATCACAGTGACACATGGGCGCGGGGATTCTTCATGAAGAGATATTGTTTAGTCTGCCTGTTTAGTTTGTCGCTTCTTGGGTTTGCAGAGGCGGGCAGCAGGAGATGAGGGAGGAGTTTGTTTGGATGAGACCCAGGATGGTGATATCCTATTATGTAGGCTGTCACTTTGGGTAACCCTGGGAGTGTGACAGCTGAATGCATCCGACGTGCTGTATGCTTTTAAAGCAACAATACGATTTGCTATCATTTCTGCACAGGGATCAGTACTGTAGGTGGATTAAACACGTCAGGTGCTCAGGTTCTTTTTACTGCCTGTCCGTTGTTTGTTTTGTTGCTGCGTGTGGTCGTTTGTCTTAACCCCAGATGCAACTCCAAATGCCAGCCAACATCCGACACACACTGTTACGAAGCTACAGTAGTTTTTGAAAAAAAAAGGAAGCAAAAGTTCACCATGGCCTTGTCAGCCACAGGCTTCGACATCTGGTTTCGGGAAAGAAATGATAAACACGCTGTACTGTTGTGGGGTGACCTTGAGCAAGGCACCTAACCTCCGATTGTTCCAGTGGGGCTGCTCCATGGCCAGCATCTTGTTGTACTGGCAGCTCCCAGGTGTGCATGTAAATTATTTAGTGAATGTGAAGAAGAGAGCTGCTGAAAAAGAGTGTGTGAGCTCAACAAACCTTGAAATTTCACTTTACAAAGGTTTTGGTACAATCGTTTTTAGGTAAAGCAAAGTTCACCATGGCCTCTGTCAGGTAACACACTATTTAAAGTTTCACTTAAAGTGTCTTTTTACAAGGGACAACGTGGAAAAATGACACTTTTGTAGTTTTTGATTGTTCTCTCAGTTCTCCTTGGCAGCTATCCATAGCATCAAACAGCTTTCATTCTTGGGCACTTGTAACAGCAGCCCAGACTAGACAGACCATTCTTTTTAATCATGATGTTTGAAGGAGATGTCATTGCTGCAAGCACTATTAAATCCAAGTGGATTATCTTCACTAATGACCAAAAGGCCTGCTGCCTCTAAACCATTCCACCTGCAATCCTCCATACACCATACTCCGTACTCTGTGACTCAGCTCTTCTCTTTCTTTCCCTTCCTCTCATTAAACAGAACACGATCTTATGTCATCCCTTGGAACTTGGCCAAAGGAATACATTCAGCAGACTTGTTCTCTAAATGACTGCAGTTGCACTCCCAAACCCGAAGCACCAGTGTGTAGTGAGCAGGTAAACGGTGCCCACTGCCTGACCAGGCCAATTCAAATTGACCGCAGCGATGTAGTGGATGCCTATTAGTGCTGTTAGGACTGTGTGTATGTCTGAAATCTGGTCTATACACGTTATTAGGCCAAGGGAAATGGAAGTAAACTGTGTTATTAGTTTGGAAAACATCAGCACTAGGGTGAGTTAGAGGCTCCCAAACATCTCAACCATGTGCTGTAAAGCAGTCGAACAAAGTCAGGGCAACCTGAAACAATGTAAATTCAGTGTAGAGGCCGGCAGAGGCTGACAATCTTTGATGGTCTTGATTGTTTACCATAATTATGCTACAGTAGCGCCTCAAAATGAACGTGGTAGTCATTTATTGATGTTAAAATGCTACACGAGGAACCTTTAACTCAAGAATCATAACAGGCCAAAGTAACTTGATTCATTACTCAGACAGAAGGAAGGAAGGGGAAAAAAAGCAGAGGGGAAAAGGCAGAGATATGAAAGAGAAATTAAACTGTTTTGGTGCAGCTCTTCTCCCACACAAGCCCAAATCGCTGACGAGGTGTCTTTGTGAAGCCGCTGCAGCGAGCCAGCCGGCGACCTCCACTCCATTAGCAGAGAGGATCAGGCTCTGGGTTCACTACCGTGTACTCATTAGGCTGAAGATATTTCTGATCTTTTATACACTTGCAAGCATGCACATGCATACATACACACACACACACACACAAACCTGCATACACACCTCCTTCATTCCATCATCTTTCTCTTCCTCCATCTCCCTCTTTCTTCATCTCTCTCTCCATTTCCCCTCCTACACTCGCTCCCTCTCTCCTTTGCAATTTCCATCTGTTCAGATGAAATATATTTGGCATCCAGAGAATGCCCCTCAGCAATGAGGCACAATATATCTTACAAATATCAGCTGTCCAGCCATGGTTCATGTAATATTTATAAAGGGAATGTGGCAGTGGGCGATGTCAACAATGTTTACCGCGAACAGGTTGAGCATCCACCCCAAAGTGCACCAGCACCTGCCAACTTTTTGACAGGCTAGGTGCTCGGCTAATCCAGAGACTCATCTAAATGTTTCGCAGCAATCACAGCTGACCTGGTCACATCTGGCACACTTGTCCAATTAATTAATCATGTGTAAGTGAGGCCAACCTCAGACTTTGATTACGGCTGTCATATTGTTTTACAGAGAAGTAATGCATGGTGGGGGTGGACAGGCAAGGAGCCAGATGGACAGTGGACATAAGGAACTTCCTTTTGCATCTAAAACTCGGTGTAATGTTGATTTGGTTGTAATTGTGATTGCAAACTCAGTATGCATGTCATATTAATTTCTCTGATGTGTTTGTTTCCTTTGAACAACTTTGCATAAATGAAGAATCTCAAAATGAGGTATCAACCACGTGAAAGAAGTCACACTTGTTCTTCCAGAATAAATACTTAGGGTGGAACTGTTGTATCTTCATATGAAAAAGGTCCACACATCCATTAATGAAAAGTAATTTAATCCTCTTTGAAACAGAGCAGATTACAGATGCACTCTAACGACTCTCTCTAGTCTCATGTAACAGTTCTTCTTCTGGCCCTGTGTGGCCGACTCAATGCTAAAACCTGTATAATATGCCCTCTACTGGACTGAACGATAACAGCAACTATAGGGTGTAATATCCTACAAACAGCAATTAGGCTAACCATAATAAGTATTAACTAAACTAAGAAAGGATACCACATCTCCCCCCTTTAAGCTAACAGCCTGCAACCTAAATACCATAGAACCACACAATACCACATTACAATGACCTGGAACTCTTTTTTTTCCTAACTAGGAAGGCTCATCCTTCCAGTGAGATCAGAGCGCATTGTTGCTCTATTCCTGGAAAGATCTCACTCTATCTAACAAAATCTTTGAGGTGTGATGGCGAGTGTCTCTCACGCTGTGAGCGCTGCACCTCTGATGCAACAGGTGAGTCCAGTCGCACCTGGATGTCTGGATTAGTCTGCGGCTCCAGTGACTCACTTGAAGGTGGTTCTTCTCCTTCAACCCTCACTGTAGGCCAGGGTCCCCCAGAACCTTCCACCGTGTCAACTCCCGGCACCAAGTCTCTTTCAGGCACTGCACTTGGCGCAGCATCCGTCCGTCTGGCTCGAACCTGGTCCACATGCCTCTTCATGGTTTGACCACTGCCAACGATGACTGTATATGACACTGGTCCCGAGGAGCTCTGGATGACCGCGGGGACCCATTTAGGACCATATGAGTAGTTTCTGATGATCACATTATCCCCTGGTGCAAAACTTCTCATTTTTGTGTTTGTGTCATGGGCCTCTTTCTGTTTCATTTGCTTTTGCTGCACTTTTGTTTTCACATCTGGCATGAGCAGGTCGAGAGTGGACCTGAGTCTCCGTGACATCATTAACTCTGCAGGTGACAGACCAGTCGTCCCGTGAGGTGTGATGCGATAACTGAACCGGAATCTTGTCAATCTAGTTTGCAATGTATCCCCTTTCATCTTTCTCATCCCCTCCTT
>CABFOS010025197.1:12769-23186 GCA_900660315.1 Diretmoides pauciradiatus | reverse complement strand
ATATTTATTCATTTATTTATATCTTGAGAGATGTTGACCTAGAATGTTGTCCCTCTCTAAAATAATGTTGAAAAGCAATGTGCAAAGAATATTTTCAACTTCTTACCAATAGCAGTTGGAAAGTCTGTCATTTCTTGAGCACCACTCATTATGGTTTCCACAGATGAATGTATGCTGTTCAGATAGGTAAAGCCGGTGACAGAAAAATAATGTGCTGGGGTAAAAGAGATTGTTTGCAATTCCAAAGTATCAGCATTCTTTGTTCCAATACTAAAGGTCCTGATTCCATTTTCTTTGAGTGACTGTGCAGGTCCTCTAACATCATCACCCGATCTGCCACCACTGAATACAAATAGATATTGAGGGACACCTTCTGCACGTCTGCCCCCAACTGAAGCAGCAAAGACATTGTCTCTGACAAACTCCAGTGCTTTGCCAGTGTTGAGGGGTCTTCCAAACTTGTGCCTCATTGTTCTTATGGAATTGAGCACATCATTCTTGGATGAATATGAATTTAAGTAGAAATTGGCTGTACCATCACGGCTGTACTGAACAACAGCCACCTGATCTCTGTTCTCCTCTAGATTCAAACTCTCAACTATTTTTTCAACAAAGCCACGTATCATCTCAAAGCCGTTTCTCGAGTCATATGATCCATCAATAAGAAATACTACATCCTTTTTCTCGGAATCTGCAATGAAGACAAAAAAGGAGTTGCAGAAGCAGAGATTGCAAATAGGTTTTCTCTTTGTGTCAAAGAGAAAAGCAACTGCAGTTACAGTCCTAAGTTCACCATTTATTGACAAGTACACAATTAAATTTCAATATTACTTAGTCATGGGAACGGACAACATCTCATTCATTTTGAAGCCATTCCTTTTACATCTTTTACACAATAGAGCTATAGAATATTAGAATAGGGAAGATCTTACCGAAACCCTTTGTGGGGGCAGCTGGATCTTTATGTTTCGAAGCATCTTTTAACAATGCCAACACATCCTGCTGAGCAGTGGGAAGGTCCTCATAATTAGTGATAGAAAGGGAATAATTAGGTTCATAAGATATTGTCTGTAATTCTAGGGTGTCTGCATCAGCTGTTCCAATGCCAATTGAAATGGCACCAATCTCTTTCAGCTTTCTGACAGGGGTTCTTATGTCATCTCCAGATCTTCCCCCACTCAGTAGTATAAGTACTTGTGGAACTCCCTCAAGGAGTCTACTTCCTGAAGCAGGAGTAAAGACATGGTCTCGCACATACTGGAGAGCTGTTCCAATGTTGTGGGGATAACCTCCCTTGTGACTTAGACCTCTTATTGCATCAAGAACCTCATCTTTTGTTGAGTAAGAGTTCAACTTGAAATTAATCTCTGCTGTGTTGCTGTACTGGACCACAGATACACGATCTTTGTTTGCATCAATATTTAGGTCCATCACTATTCTCTGCACAAAGTCTTGAATATCTAGGAATCCTCTCTGGGAATCATCAGAACCATCAAGTAAAAATACAACGTCTCTTCTGTTGTTATCTGTAGTAACAAAGGCAGTCAATGGGTTAATAAAGGAATTTTAGGAGCAGTGTTTTTACCAACAAATGTAGAGTGAGATGTGATCGTTACAATCTTACCATGTAATGCTGGCATGATAGCAGGCATGATAGCAGGCATTTCAGCCTTCGCAATGGTGGAAGATATTTGCTGTTCAATGCCTGAGAGATCATTTAAATTTGCTGCAAAGAAAGCATGACTGGGTTCCTGTGAAATAGTTTGAAGCTCAAGGGCATCTGCACTCTTCATTCCCACCACAAATGCCATCACACCAATTCCATTCAAGTTTGCTACGGCATTTCTGACATCATCACTGGACCGCCCTCCAGTCAAGAGAATCAATATCTGAGGGACGCCCTCTTGGTGCCTACTCCCAGAAGAGGCTGTAAAGACACTATCCTTGACATAATGGAGGGCTGCTCCAGTGTTCAGGGGTCTGCCTCCTTTATGCTGCAGACCTCGGATAGCATCAACCACATTCTGCTGTGTTTGGTATGTGTTCAGATAAAATTCGACAGAAGGATCTCTGCTGTACTGAACAACTGAGACACGATCTTTGTTCTCATCCACAATGAGTTTCTCCACCACTCTCTCAACAAAGTCAAGCATTGTCTCAAATCCATTCTGCATTTCATCTGAGCAATCCAGTAAAAATACAACATCCCGTTGAATGGGTTCAGTTTTATCTATGGACGCTTTGACAGACATAGGGATGATAACCAATTAGTTATACATTAACTTTTAAATTGTATAATAATGAAAAATAACATTAAATGCGGCCACAATATATAACAATCTAATACACATCACATGTCAAAAGTAAGCAGGTCAAGGTTACAAAACAAACAAAAAAATATATATCTTACCTAATACAGTGTCTGGTTTAAGTCTTGGCTGACGAGGCACCGTTTTCACAAATGCCACAAGTTGTTGATTGATGCTCCCAAGGTCATCAAACCGTGGGATAAAGAAAGCATAGGAGGGGGTATGTGCAATCATTTGGAGCTCCAATATGTCTGCATTTTTTGAACCTATACTGAATGGAACAACTTTGTCCTGCTTTAGAGCTGCAGCAGCACTTGCAACATCATCTTGAGATCTTCCTCCACTCAACAGAATCAATATCTGAGGGACACCTTCTTGACGTCGGCTCCCAGAGGAGTCAATAAAAGCATTATTCCTCACATAGTCAAGAGCTGTAGCAGTGTTGAGAGGTCTGCCTCCTTTATGCTTCAGTTGGTGGATTGAATTAAGAATATCTTGTTTTTCCATGTACGTGTTCAAATTGAAATGTGTCTGTGGATCACTACTGTATTGGATCACAGAAACTCGATCTTTGCTCTCACCAACATTGAGTGTTTCTACCACTCTTTGGACAAAACTTTGCATTGCTGGGAATCCACTCCTTGTGTCATCTGACCCATCCAATAGAAACACTATGTCTCTTTGAGTGGCATCTAGTTCAACTAGGAAGAAATAGGAAGAGCCTGTTTAAGAATCGTGCATGTAATAAAATAACATGATATACTGTACCTACAGGGTACAATCATTATTGAACTATGAGATACAATATATATTAGGAATATTCTTCTTCCATTACAGTAATGTGAAACCACATGCTAATAAAACATCTATAAAATAAGAAAGTCTTATGCTTCGTGCAAAGAAAATGGAAATGTGGTCTTAAATACCAGAACATTTAAGAACATTTGTAGATGAAGAAATTATTGAAAATCTTGGAAGTAATTATGAGATATATGAGAGCATATTCCTCTTCCACAAATGAAAGTAGGAGAAAGATGACAAGATTGTGTAACTGCAAATATTCAGTCAATGATGTGATTATCATTGGCTCAAGGAAGAGCTTAAGATTAGAGAGTGGGAACATTCACCGATGTGAAGCAGTCAAGAGAAGGCTCTTCAAAGAAATGGGATGTGTGCCAAAAGGGATTTCTAAGATGCAAACAAAGCAAAGCATCCCTCTTCACACCCCCAGTATTTTGTTGAAGAATACATAGAGCATAACGAGGAAGTAGCTTCTAGTCAATGCAGTTTTAGGAAAATTAAACTGATCGACTGATTTTCCTCAAAAGATGGTTTAATTGGAATTCAAACTATACGAGACCAGTTGTCTAAAGAATAAGCAGGGATTCTCAACTACGAATCACATCTTACCTACAATAGTGGGGGGCTCAATTCCCATTTTTGACTGGACAAACGCAAGTATCTCTGGTTGAATAGACAAGAGTTCACCAAAGACTGGTAGGTTGAAAAGAAATCTGGAGTAGGAGGCAATTTTCTGAAGCTCCTCCTCATTTGCATTTTTCATTCCGATGGCAAAAGACAGAACCCCAAGTTGCTTCAGGTCCAATGCTGCGACTGAGACATCATCATTGGATTCTCCTCCAGTCAGCAAAAACAGAATCTGAGGGACCCCCTCCAGGCGTCTGCTCCCAGATGAAGTGGTGAAAACATTGTCCCGAACGAACTGGAGAGCAGCCCCAGTGTTCCGCGGTCTTCCTCCTTTATGGCGGAGACTTCTCACAGCATAGATGATAGCCTTTTTGGATTTGTGAGTTTTTAAACTGAAGTAAATTGTGGCGTCATCACTATAATGCACAACAGCCACTCGAACCTTATCTTCATCAATGTCGAGCTCTTCTGCCATTCTTCTGATGAACTCTCGAATGGCTGGCAGTCCATTTCTAGAGCCATCTGAACCATCAAGGAGAAACACAACGTCCCTTTTGTTGTCCCCTGTGTCAATTAGGTGATAAATAGATAGACATGGAATACTTGAGGTTTAAGACTTATTAAATATGTTTAAGGTATACATTTAAAAACAAGAAAAGTAAGCTCATTACAATGTTCAGAAATACTACACTCATGCATCAGCATGAGTGAGTGAAAAGCTGGAAAGTTGAGCATTGAAGTAGAGTTGAGCTACTGATCAAATGATACTGAGTATCATTTCAAGCTGAAGTGTTGAGGCACCATCTTTTAATAAAAAAAGATGCAATGTATGGTATAAATCGCCAAGTCCTCTTCACAGAAAAAGTGTAAATGATGGAAATGTTCTAGTATCGAAAGCCTGAGAAAGAGCAGAATTTTCAAAGAGAAAAGATTTTCTAGTGAAGATAATACTATATAATATGTCACACAACGGAAATGTAGCCTACCAATACAGAATCACTTATCAGCTTACATTAATCAAGGAGTCTTTAAGAAGTCATGCTGAATATCCTGATAAGAAAGAATATTCTGGAGAGCAAAACTCAACATTCTGGACAGAAAGAACATTGCATGTCACTTGTAAGCATATATTCAAGTGTGGAATTCTTACCTACAGAATCAGGGATCCCAGCATTCATAGATTCATCTGTGTCTTTTGATATATTCAGTGCAGCAAAAAGTTGTGACTGTACTGAGGGCAACTCAGAGAAATCAGTGACCTTGTATGTGAAACCAGGTTTGAAGGCAATCATTTCCAACTCTGAGAGACTGGCACCTCCCACTCCAACCCCGACTGTCACAATTTCACGATCTTTAAGAGCCAAAGCTGGGCCTTTCACATCATCTTTGGACTCTTTGCTACTCAGAAGAATTAGTATCTGAGGCACACTCTCTAGTCTTCTACTGCCTGTAGAGGAGGTGAAGACGTTGTGCCTCACAAACTGGAGAGCTGCCCCAGTATTAAGGCTTCTCCCACCCTTGTGCCTTAAATTATCTATGGTATTGATAATGGCATCCCTTGTTTTGTGAGAACTCAGATAAAAATTGGCCTCAGGTTTATCAGCATACTGAACCACAGATACTCTGTCTTTGTTCTCATCCAATAAGAGTCTCTCCACTATACTCTTAACAAACTGTCGTATTTCTGGGAATCCATTTCTTGTTCCATCAGAGCCATCCAGTAGAAACACAATATCTCTTTTTACACCATCGCCATGTACTAAGACACAACAAATGAAAGGCATTTTGAGATGCATTTATCTTGACACAGCGGCAAGAACTTCAGTTGAAGCAGTTTCCTTCCCAATGGTTTTTATATAACAAAGAGAAAGGAGAAAACAGAGATTTTGCTTACCTTGCTGTAGGACGACTTGTAACTGTTCCTTGGGAAGGCTCACATAGGTATTGAGCTTTTGTTGTACAGTATCAAGCTCACTGAATTCCTTGACATTGAAGGCAAAGGATGGGTTGTGTGAAATGGCCTCAATCTGCTTTGGGTCTGCGTCCTTCACACCAACACCAAATGGTACCACTCCCTCTGTCTTCAGTGCAACAGCAGGTTCCTTCACATTATCCCTTGACCTGCCTCCAGTCAAAACAATCAGAAACTGGGGGACATTTTGTGCTGCCCGGCTGCCGTGCCTTTCAGACAAGATGGTGTCCTTCATGAATTTCAGTGCAGATCCTGTGTTAAGACTACGCCCGCCAGCCAGTGTTATTCCATTGACAGCATTTATCACCTCCTGTTTGGTTTGGTATGTGTTAAGGTAGAAATTGGGGGTTGGTCTTTCACTATGTTGAACCACTGAAATCCTTACTTTGTCTATTCCAATATCAAGTGGTTGAATGACTTTGATGATAAAATCCCGGATGTAGAGGAAATCAGCTCGAACATTGTCTGAGCCATCAATCAGGAAGGCAACATCCCTCTCAGCTCCAGTAGTAACTGAAAGAACAGAGAATATAAAATGAATAGATAACAGCGGAAAGCATTCTTATTCATTCACATTTAGTTCAAAATTAGGACAACATATTTCTTTCCAATGCAACAAACATAAAGTAGGTATCCAAATCGGCAGTATAGGAATACAAAACGTACCAGGTTCCTCTACGATTGTAGTCACATCTGTGTCACCAACCACTGTTATCAAAGGGGTCATGATTCGTTCAGCAACATTTGGCAAGTTAGAGAAGCTTCTTTCATGGTAAGCCAAGTTTGGAACAAAAGCAACTGTTCTTAGCAACTCCTCATCTGCCTGTCCAGAACTGACTGTGAAGGTCAAAACACCAGCCAAAGCCACTTTGTCCGCTATCCTTTTGACCTCATCCTGAGCTGGGCCACCCGTGATCAGAACCAACACTTGGTGGACACCCTGCTTCCTCCGTGACCCGGATGATGACTGAAACATGTGGGTTAGGGCATAATCCATTGCAGCTCCTGTGTTCACGACTGAGCCTCCAGTCAGCCTGAGTTGAGATACGCGGTCCAAAATCTCTTGCTTGGTGCGGTGGCTGTTTAGATAGAATTCAATTTTTGGACGCTCAGCAAACTGCATAAGGCCAATCTGGACCCGGTCTGGACGCACATCCAGCTGGTTGACTATGTTGCTAATGAACTGTTGTACGTAGGGGAGGTTACTGCTGCCGACATAACTGGAGCCGTCCACAAGGAAGACAATGTCTCGGACCACTCTTTGAGTCTGCACTGTAGTTATCTCCACCACTGAGGAAAAGCACAAAGGACAAAAAAAAACTTAACCCTCCGTAATATTGTGGATATTTTCTCAAAGGTTCCTAATGGCCTTGTTTAAAAATATGTTAGCGAGCATCTTGGTAGCTCAACTAAGTTGTACACATAAGCATTTACTAATCACTTGCCTGTCTCTTCACAGCACACACACATAAAAAGCATGAACGCTTATTAGAGCTGTTGTTTGTAACTATGATGGACATGATTAATTACTATGTGAAGTTATATTAAAATTCCTCATAATATCAATCCATTAATTCATTGAGTGACTAGTGAACCGTATCTTCATGCACTTCATTGTGTTAAAGCATTACCTGACTCAGTGGGTCCTTCTGTCACCACCACCCCCGTTAGAGTGGAAAGTGGAGCGACAATTAACTTGGGGTTGCGAGTCAGGATGCGGAAGTCCTTCAGCATGAAGACTAAGCTTTCATCAAAGGCAATTCGCTTCAGCTCCTGTTCATCAGCAGCCTTGGAGCCTGCAGCCAGGGTCAGCACCCCCATACGCTGCAGGGCATCAGCAGGCTGGTCCACACTGTCACTTGACTTTTTACTGGTCATCAGCAGCATAAGCTGGGGTACCCCCTGTTGAATACGACTTCCCTTGTCAGCACGCAGCATGTTGGTCCGCACAAAGTCCAAGGCCGCTCCGATGTTCACTGTTGGTCCACCTCTTGGCTTGATTCTGCCCAAAGCAGCAGTGAGTTCCTCCCTGGATCCATAGGAGTTCAGGTCCATCTCCAGCCGAGGAACATTGCTGAACTGGGCCACACCCACTTGCACTTCGTCCGGACCGATTGGCATGGTGTCAACAAACCGCTTGATAAACTCGCGCATGGCGTTGACAATTTGGGTGCCCATTGTACTGTCAAGGAGGATAATGATGTCTCTTTTTCCAACTGCCAAAGCTGAAAAAGGGGGGGAAATGCATTAATGTAAATAAAATAAATGCTATAATATGACATCCATTAGTACTAAAAAACAAAAGACCCTCATAAGGAAATTCTATGATAATTAGAATTATCATTTAAATATAGAATGTTGGACATGTGTCAGATTTTAATTACGCAAAGCTGTATGCAGACAGTGAAATGTGCTAAATGAAACACATTCTAAAAAGGACATCATTATTTATTTCTTGAATGTTAGAACTCATTATGTTTTAGTATATTCTATATTGTAGTATAACAAATCTATTGCTTAGTGGAAGATCTTTCCACTCTCAGCCCTTTTGTTCTTTTTCCACTACCAGCTCTACAACGAACTAGTGGAATTTTCTAGGTTTAAAAGGTTGTATCAACTTAATACCAAAGGTAGCCTTCCATGTTTAATGCATTTGAGCACAGAATGCTAACATTATTAAAAAGCCTATTAGTACTGTGAAAAGAGGGATTTAATGCTAAGCATAAACAATTCTCACCTTGTACATTGCAACATTCATTATGATCTCTCTTTTGTTTTATTAAATTTGCTTCCACAACAACGATGCCCCACCAACCTTTACAGAGAAGTTACATACCTTCTGTGAACTCATTCTGAACAACAATGGTGCGCTGGGCCACCCCGTTAATGTATGGTAGCAGATGGTCACCCATGCTTGCCAATGCACTGAAATCAGGGGCCGACAGAACAAAGCTTTTATCTGTAGCAACTATTTCCAGATCAGTAGTGGCAGTACCACCAATCACCATGCCAAACGTGAGAACGTTGGCCTTCTTAAGGGCCCTGTCACCAGCACCAGTATCATCAGTGGATGGCCCAGCACTGATTATCAGCACAGCCTGGGGCACACCCTCCTCCGCCCTGCCCCCGTCTGTCTGGCTCAAAAGGCTCTCGGCCACTTCCTCCAAGGCAGCCCCCAGGTTAGATTCGTCGCCCCCTGTGAAGGTGAGGCCCTTCACAGCATCCAGGACTGCAGCTTTGGTGTTATAGCTATTTAGATAGAACTTAATCTCTGGGTCGGCACTGTATAGGGCCAAGGCCACCCGTATAGTGTCCTTGCCCACATCAAGGCCATCAATGATTCTCAAAGCCAAATCACGCACACGGGGGAAGTTTGCTGCTCCAACGTTCTCTGATCCATCAATTAACAGTACTAGGTCAGCTGACTCTTGTGCTTTAAGGGGAGAGAGAGACAAAACAGAACAAAATGCAACATGTGAAAGCGTTAAGAGTGAGAAAGAGACAAAAAAAGACAACGTGCTAGGACATCATTGCATGTGTCAAGTAACATTCATAGTGAACACAATCTGTTGTAAAAACATTACACAACACATCATACTGCATGTAGGCTGAACCAAGGAGATATTCTGAAGTGACGTAATCTGTAGATAAAATGTATTAAATGTAGGGTTTAAAACTTTAGTGGTCAATTGTGTGAGTACTAATGTGAAAATGTGTTTTTCCCCCTCATTCTAGAATCATCATGTATTCAGATAGAGTGAAGATTACTGATAAATAACTGCAGTATTGCAGTAATATTAAAAACTGATATGAATATAAAGTAGCTAGTTCTGCTTATGCACCGGTGCTGTGAGCAGTACAATGCAGGGTATGTACAAAGTTTGGTGATCCTCTTTAATACATTGGTGCGGCATGTCCTTGGACCAGCTCCTGAGTTCAGCCACACCATGCAGACTCATGTTATAGACCTCAGATAAAGTGACCAGTCATGACATCCTGTGGTCCATCCTTGCTACCTAAAAGCTCCCACTTAATACACACCATGTTTGATTCCATCTGTACAAATCCAGATGAATGGAAAAGTTTAATATTGTTGATGGTTCCATTCATTTGGGTTTGCAGTGTTTACTAATAAAGGTTGGGGTTAGTTTTCTTTGGATGCAGAATTTTTATTAAAATTGTCAATCCAATCTGCTCGTTTCAATGGTTTACTGTAAAATTGTGCACTAATACTGAACATCTAGATATGAACACTTCTGCTCCAGGTCAAGGATGGATCCAGGCAGGTTCATCACTGTTTCAGATATAAAATATTGCACATATTTTACACAGTTAAAGACAAAGTGACTGATGAAGACAAACATACAAACACAAGACACACAAGCAGTGGTGGGTGGTTAGCCATTGTTAAAAGCTTATTGACTTGTTTTAAGAAATCATCTTCTCAGTGCTTCTGACAGAACTGTTATGTATACCTAATATAAGGTTGATATGTGGATTTTCACATTTCTAGCTGTTGCTGTTATTTTGTGTGTGTGTGTGTGTGTGTGCATGTGTGTGTGTGGGTGTGCGTGTGTGTGTGCGTGTGTGTGTGTGTAGATGGGGAATCATCTCCTTTCAATACTCCAGAGACTGAGACACTCAGAGATGTGTGAGTGGAATCTCAAAAGGCTGCTTGTGTCTACTACCCCCCCCCAACCTGCTTCAG
>CABFOS010025165.1:13416-24181 GCA_900660315.1 Diretmoides pauciradiatus | reverse complement strand
CTCAAATTGGCTCCACATTGATGAAATACAACATTAATATATCCTTAGACGTATTTGTTAGTGATACAAATATTTTAATATTCTATAATAACGACTTTTAAAGGTGCCATTTTGCATACTGAGTACTTTTACTTTTGATACTTTAAGTACATTTTGCTGATAATACTTCTGTACTTTTACTTAAGTAACATTTTGAATTCAGGACTTTTACTTGTAGTGGAGTATTTTTAGACTATGGTATTTCTACTTTTACTTAAGTAAATGATTTGAGTACTTCTTCCACCTCTGATTATAGTGACCTAAAAGATAATGAGATTTGGAAAAAATACATTTCCAGATATGTATAGATGTACGAATCTGTTCTAGCAATCTAACCACGTAAGATTTTTGAGATAATTTACTGCTCGAAGTGTTGCTTGAAGATGCGGGAACCAATTTTCAATTCACTAAGCACCTAATTGCGCCACCAGTACTGAAACTTGAGGTCACCGTGTAGTACAGTGGTATCTAAGGCCAATGAAGAAGAAGACACACACCTCATTTTTCTGAATCAACAATGATTAATATAGGGAGCTGTGTTTACTTTTATTAAAACTAATACCCGGCCATAATGTGCACAACATTATCTATCATGTTCAGTATGTAATTCTAGCCCTTTTGTGGCTCCAGCAGATGTTTTTCAACGTGCTACGAGACAGTAGAGCCGAACATCCATCTTGTTAGCAGGATTTCTTTTGTCTTAAATCATGCTGTGCACTCTACAAATACTGATGCACTCCCACGATTAATTAAGCAGCAAAATCTGAGCTTGGGGGGGGAGATCAATTTCTTTGGGGACAGTCAACTCAATCTTTTTAATTACAATAATGAATAACATGTCATCTGTTCCATTTTTGTGACATATTAGAGTGCAGCGTTTGGAATGGAGGGGAAAGTAGCGTCGAGTCGATATCTGCCAATTTCTTAGCTGGTGAATTTATTCATTCAGCATTGCCAAAGTTTTGACGGAAAAAAAGACGTGCATATGTCCAGCAACAACAACTATATTCTTGGACATGTTAAGAAAGATATAATGGCGAGTTGGGAGCAAAATCAATCAATACGAACGCATGTAATTTCTCAAATAAAGTAAGAACAGCAAAATGTCCTACAAATACACTTCTGGCCAAGATTAACGGCATCCTTGTATTTAATGCAGATAATGTACAAATTATCTTTTCAAATAATGCAAAATTAAAACTTTGAACAATTGATCTCAGATGTTGTTGAATGTTGGTGCGAGCTGTTGAATGAACACCTCACGTGACATCCAAAGACCTTAGCGCTGACCTGGTGAGGTCTGGGGTAATGGGTTCAGTCTGTACTATACGCCAGACACTGAACCGAGACGGACTTTATGGACCGAGGCCACACACCCCACTGCTGAAAGAGCAACGCAAGAAGGCTCAGTCGATCTTTGCCAACACTCATCTGGACAAAACTAAATCCTCCTGGAAAAACGTTCTGAGGACTGATGAAACTGATGAATTAGAGCTCTTTGGTAATGCAGATCGGCGCTTTGTTTACAGAGGACGAAATGAAGCTTTCAAAGAAAAGAACACCCTACCTATAATCAAATAAGGTGAAGGCTCTGCTGCCTCTGGTACTGGGCATCTTGAACATATTAAGGGCATCATGAAATCAGACTACCAAGGCATTTTGGGGCGAAATGTGCTACCCAGTGTCAGAAAACTGGGTGTGACATGAGCGTGACAAGGACCCAAAACACACATCCAAAAGCACCCAAGAATGGTTCAAGAGAAAACGCTGAACTGTTCTTCAGTGGCCAGTGATGAGTCCTGATCTCAATCCCATTGAGGACCAAAGGAGAGCCCTGAAATGTGCAGAATCCTTCAAGCATTGAAGAACTGGAGCGGGTTGTAAAGTGAAGAGTAGAGGAAAGGTGCAGAAAGCTTATTGATGGTTACAAGAAACATTTGGAAGTGGTCATCATTGCAAAAGGCTGTGGAACTAAGTATCCATAATCATGGCTACAGACGCTTTTCAATGTTTAAGCCATACATATGTGCTTTGTATTTTTATTATTGTTTAATCGTGTGAAGATTGCAAGTTTTAACTTCAAATTATTTCAAAATGTACTGTATATTGTCTGCATAACTAGAGCACATTATCGCTTTTTTCAATTAGGCTACATGAGAATGCACAACTGCAGACAAAACCCCTGCAGATAATGACACAGGGGGGAAATAACACAAAGCCAAACTAAGGGCAGTGAGGATGCAGTTTAATAATGGAGCATACAACTCTCTCTCTGAACTGAAAATGCTGTTACGGACCGTTTATAATTCTTTCATATTTTAAGTCTTCAAAAAAGAAAAGTTCAACTAGGTTACACAATAAGTCAGCATGTTTCCAAAGCCCCATTTTTTTTGGAGGGAAAATGTCTTTCTCCAGCAAAATTGAATGTTCCATATGGTGGCCTGGGTCTTGCCATCTATAGAGCTCTCGTATGCTACCGTAGCCGCCGTCCCCCTACGCTCACTTTTGCAAGCCACTGATCCCAAGCGCGGTAATTTTACAATGGCCACCTGCTTTGTCCCTACTGCATACCTTGCTCTGACAGTCTGAGACATATGACACCGCAGTTTCTGAACAAGCAGTTTGAGCACCTGAGCTTTTGTTTATCTGTCTTTTGAAGGAAAGACTTAGAGAAAATGGTTCAAGTGCACGTAGAACTGAACAATATGCATGCAAAATCTGAATTATTCCTCACATGTTCTACAGGTTTGTGGGTGTCAAGGTAGAGTCAAACAGACAGGTGATATTGATAAGCATCGCCTTACATGACACGTACATGACTGCCTCTGTCATCGGCTGCAGCTTCAAACAGATCTTAGATATAACATGTCTGTTTTGCATTGTGTTTAACAAATGTGGAAGCCTTTGTTCAGGTAACAATGACAACAATGGCGCGGAGGCCCTTACGCTGCACTATGAATAATCACTTGGTCATGTAGCTTTCATTGTATGTGAAAAGATCCCTCTCCACAAGACTGCTTTGACCGTGCCGCTGCGCCATTCCATACAAAATGGAAATGATGCATTTTGTTTTTCCGTCACAGGAGAGCGCCTTCCCATTTTCCGCTCCCACTGTCAAGTTGTGCACATCTGCATAAGTTTGCAGGCTTGTGTGTGTGGCGCAGGAAATGGATGTTGACAGCATAATGGGAGTATGAGGATGCAATATAAATCCTTAATGCCTGTATCATGAACTGCTGCAGCACTGAAATGCGCACATCATTCCACTGCTAGCACAACCTATAACCTATGAAGTGTTTAGGCCACATTTTGGGATATTTCCTTGCATTTATTCCTTGATAAAAGCATATGGTTGATCTATATTATTCGTTATATTCAATGTAAATTGATGCTCTTTCCAAGCTGACATAGTCTAGTGACAGCGATATATTCTGTGTTTAAGGCGCTCCATGAACAAACACACATATCTTGTGGAGCCATATTCATAAATGAGATCAAAATTGCCCAATTCATTGAACTCATATTCCACCCATGACGCATTTCTTAAGCCCCCTACTTTCATTTTCAATCGCAGAGCAAATCGAGACAACCTTAATCCAAAGACATGAGTTGCATATGTGTCAGGTCATCTCACAGTTACTCAAAACAGAGGGAGTACAGAGGGAGTAGAAAAAGTGCCGCAAGGCAACTAGTACCTTGTTCATTGGACAGGCAGATTTGACTCTGAACATCATTACACGACGGAGTTCGCCTTTCATGCAAATCACTTCTCTAAGCCTTGAAGTTCATTACTAATGGTGCTTCCCATCAAGTTGGAGGCCCATCCGAATACTAATATCCCCCAGTACTTTTTTTGGGGTCACCTCCAGCCCTTCTCCTCTTTAGCATGGCAATTACAACAATGTTCTTTTACTTCACTTAATGCCATGTAGTATGACAAAACACAAATACAATTGTATTATTATGTTGCCCAGACATTACCCCCACAATGCAATAGGTTAGCTCACTCCCACTTCGGTAACAGCCAAGTTAATGAATAAGGCTCAAAGATAAACTATATGAGCAGCTAAAGTTGAATCAAGGTTGCTTTTTTTAGGGTGACATCTAAGCAGTCATTGCTGGGTGGGGGGGATGTGAATGTGAGGACAGAGAGCACAGCTTTTTGTTTGCACCAAAGCTGAGAAAGAAAAGCTTGTTTCTTGTTTCTTGTCCCTGATAGGCCTCCACTCACCTTCAATACACTGATGGGAAAGGAGAGAGAGCAGGAGAGCAAAATGGAAATGGTAATAAACATGCTAATGCTGGGCCATGGAGCTGAGAGGAGCAGCTTCAACTCTTCCCTCACCTATCTATTGGCATTTGTGTGCGAGTGTGTGTGTGTGTGTGGAGGTGAGTGTACGCTCTCACATGCAATTTTATATAAATTTCCTTTCCCTCACGCGCACACACACACACCTTTTGTGCTCCAGAGTAAACAGGAGGAAGCTGCATGGGAACGTGCCACCTTTCTCTTTCAATCGGCCTCTGGAGACGGTGCAAAGGGCCTTTTGTTGGCTCATTGGTGAGATAAGGAAAGGGGAGGGGGGAGTGGTGTGTGTGTAGGGGGGTACCAGCAGCTTCAGAGACTTGCAGAGCCAGCTTTTTTTCTATAGGAGGGAAGCTCCCCACTCAATAGGAACTCATTTGCCATGTTGTGTAATTGTGGCGCATAATAGAGCACACCTCATTCAGGGAGCCCAAGGCTTTTTTTCTAAAGCCATTTCCCCCATTCACAGCCAAACAAGTCATGTTTTAGAGAGATATTACGCAGCCTTTGAGCCCAGGGCCACCGTGCATTTGCATTTGAATGGAATGTTGTTGTGTGTAATCAAGATAAAAATTTTGCTTTGTGTAAGAAGTGCTCATTATTAAAGAGGTGCTGTCAACCATTACCCTGTGTTATATTTTGCACCCAACTTTAATTCTAAGCGCTCGCTGGAACTGGAAGTAAACAAAACAGCTGACGTGTCCGTGTAGAAGACGAAGAAAACACTATCTAGGAAACATGTGATTGGGATACAATTAAAAACAATACAAGTTGGTATTATCGTATTATTATATATATAATATATTGTTTTCTACACTCAAGTTGAAGTGTAAAGATGAAAAAATGACTGATTTGAATAATTTTGTTCAGTGTTTCCAATAAACCACCGCGCGCCAGGAATGGATGGCTATTTGCATAATTTATACGGCATCTTAATTATTGTGTCAGGAATCTGTATGCAAATGACTTAATTCACTTAGAAATGGAAACTTATTTGGCTAAATGGCTAATGGAGTAAATCTTATCAAGTTAGCATACACAACGTGAGTGCAACCAGTGTCTCTAATTGGGTTTGACTGTGCAGAAACAGAGAAAAGAGGAAAAGACGACAGGACAGACATGGAAACGGATGAGTGCCCGCTTACCTGGGTCAGCTGGAGGAGCTGGGAGGAAAGGGACATGTTAGTGGTTTATTGTTTGGGTTTGTCGAGAGGGACCTACCACGTAAAACAGTGAGTCTCGTGGTAGCGCTCGTCTCTCCAACACTGTTGGAGGCGACGCATTCGTATATGGCTTCGTCTCGGGGCGTGCGCAAGGGCTGAATTCGTAGCACCGAACCAGAGCCGTCGTCGAACTCAATCACCTGCAGGTGCGAGAGACAGGATATGTTAAAGGAGTTTTTTTGTTCACAGTGGATAGCGGACCTTGCGCTGAGCACAAACACCACTCCCGGAGACATTTGGCTAACGACACTGATGGGGACTGACAGAATGCGCTGTGACAAAAAAAGAAAGTCTCTGTTTTTTGTGTTAATTTGTGAGTAATGAGACTACGTAAATGTATAAAGGGTAAATTCAGCATCAGTATAGCGTGATCATAAAGAAGATATATAGTAAGAGATTACATTTGTGAATTTTGTGTATTATTTGTAGGCTTTTGGAACGTTATCAGGCCCATATATTACAATGTGTAGAGTAGTATACCAATAAAATAACTGGACTTGTTGTGTTATTTGACTGAATTGGGAAAATAACCAATATGGCTGACTAACTTTAAGAATGGGAATGGGAAAGGACATCACTTTTGCTCTGATCTCTTGTAGAATAAATTCAAATCTGAATTGAACCCACTCTTAAAGTTAACATTCTATCCCTTGAAAAAAATGCATCACATTGAATTGGGTATCAATGGGACAGAAACGAGCACAAACAGTTAAATGTGGCTTGATAAACGGTTACGGACAACTGTCGGACCATGAGGTGAGATAGTGGTATCAAAGACAGGACCGACTGTATTGGACGGACGACACATAAAATGCTCACAAACAGGTGTTTGTTGTAGCTTATACAGCTATTTTTTGCATGCTACATGTCGTATACTCACTGATTATAGAAAGCCTGTGTCATAACTCAATCTCTTTTAAGCATAGAGGTAGATTTCAATAAAGAAGGGCCTGAGACCTCTGTTTTATTCACATGCACACACTCATCTTCACTCTCTCTCTCACACACACACACACACACACACACACACACACACACACACACACACAGAGGCCTGCAGGTATTTTTTCTTACATTTCACAGTATATCCGAGCATATGTTAGTTCACAATACACTTCAGCATTTCAGTGGTCAAGCTACAGGAGTGTTTGGCATTCAAGCTGAGGCGAACAAAATGAGACCTCCCTTTCTCAGTTCAATCAAAGGAGAAAATGCGAAAGAAAGTTGTGGGATTTCTGGAGGGAAATGGGGCTTTTTTGTTAGGAGATGAGGCGGCAGTGCGTTTGTGAATGGGTATTAAATGGTGGCAGCCGGCAAGCCCCGTGAGGCAACATGGGAATGAAAACTAGCATGTTAGCATTCAGCACATCGGGTGACGCAAACGAGATGAACTCTGATAAGATTAGATTTCTGTGGACATGAGATGCAAGGAAGAGACAGGGATAGGTCTCCCTGTTAAGCCATCGCTGCTGTGCGGTAGCAAGCAAATGTAGCAGATATAGAGCAGAGGAAAAAAGTGACACTGTGATAGTCCCAAGGACTGACACAGAAATTAATAGAAATCTTATCAGTGTTCTGCCATGATGTGTTATTTCTCATGGGTATTGAGCCCAAGTGCAGATTAAAGCTGACCAGGAATCAAAGCTTCAGCCAAAATTAGGAGGGTAGGACATGCACTTAGATAAAGATGCCACAAAGCAAAAGGATCTTTGGATGTGAGAGAGCTATTTTCCCTTTCACTTTGCATACGGCTGGCAAATGTGGCGTGACGCTAATGTAGGTATCTGGGTCAAACCGCATTGTTTCCCCGTCCAATTGCTTTTTTTCTCGTCTTTTCTTTAATTGCAAATCTGTCGCCAGATCTTTGTATACGTGCTCATTAAAATTTGCATGTTTAAAAGCCGGGCCAGCATGATTATTAGAGCCTGCTAATGCGTGGTGGCAAGTCAGGGCGGGAAGGCAAGCGAGGGGGGGCTTCGCGCAATGGATTATGAGGGCAAAGCCAAAAGCGGTGCTGAAGCATTCTCATTTTGTCGAGCATTTTACATCAGAACAATAGACCTAATACCTCAAATCTCTGGTTGCTGACTTTCTTCCCCTTCTTGTTCCACACAATCTTCGGCCGTGGATCTCCCGTGGCTTGACAGATGAAGGATGCCACGCCTCCTTGCACTCCCGTTTGGTCATTGGGGGTTCTTAAAAACTTTGGTGGTGCTGGATGGGAGAAACAGAACAAAAGATAACGAAAATAGTTAGTGAGCATGCTAAGCATTGCAGACAGAGCAATTAATCTCTCTTATCAAGCCCCCCCAACACACACACACACACACACACAAGAAAGTAACACAGTTGCAGATTCCAGCATGCCGTTGTTAAGAGGAATGTCTTTGGAGGGCAAGACAAGAGATCGCACTGGCTTTATAGTGTGAGTGGAAACAGCGGATGATCAGTGACTGCAATCAGGAGTAAAAGGGCAGGTCTTGGGCCAGTATTCACAAAGAATTGCAATTGTGTCGGGTCTCCCAACTGTAATACAAGCTACTCTAATGCTCTGTTCCCTCTATGACAGCAAGAATGACCACTATGTGTCACTGGCACTAAATAAATTCACTATATACAAGCTGAGGCATAGAAACTCCTTTAACAAGAATCCAAACACACCCTGGCTATGAAGCACTATGTGGAGGATATGTCACTGGCACACATTACTAATCCACCTACTACGGTTGTGCCCCTTCCAAACAAGACACACACAACCAATGAGGTCCTTGCAATGCTCTGATTGGCCATGCGAGCATTCTGTAGGTCCTAATTGGTCCCTCGATTCAGCACGTCAAGTCAAGTGTAAAGGCAATAAGGAAAGAAATGCAAAAAATGCAGGGGAGTGGAGGGAGAGAATAGACGAGAGTGGATGGAGAGAATAGACGAGGAGGAACAGTGTTTGCTTTGTCCGGACATGGCATGGACGGCCCCATCTCAAACGGTGGGTTTACAACAAATAGCATTTGTTCAGGCTCAGATCTCCACATTGCTAAGACCTTTGCCAGCTATCACAACCATTGTCTCTTTTATTCCAATTCCAAGAATTGACTGCTGCCGTGTTTACCTTTCCCCCCCAGAAAAATCAATCCCTGCTCACAAGCTGATGTTTCTATTACAACCCAGATGAATCAAAACACATGAAAGTAATTATTCATCAAAGCAGGCAATCTCTCCCAGACGCGCTTCTGATTGTAATATTTAAATCCCAGCTTTATCCTGATGATCAAGGCCTATTTCAACAGAAATAGTGTGATGGTGCTAAGTCAGACCCCCCACTATTTTCCTCTGGAGCTTGAGTGCCAGGTTCAGTGGGAGGTGTAACTCCATCTGTCTCCCTGTGGAGCAACTGCTTGCCTTTTATCAATCACTTCAGCAGGCCATTAGGGGCCACGCAGCTGCAATAATGCCAACCATCTGAATCGCCTCATCTGTGTGTGCGTGCGTGCGCGTTTGTGTGTGTTCGCATGCCTGTGTGAGGACTGATCTCCCTCCCAGATTGTACTGCCCAGAAGCACTGTGATCGAGGGACAAATTAACCTGCAGGATTCGTGGAGATGTGACATAAGATGTGTGGTCGGCAATCAAACGGGCGGGCAGATAAACAGGAAAGCAGCTGGGCTTCCACTGGGCAAATGAGTCTGGGAAATCACCTGAGCGCCTCGTGATGTGCGCGTGCACACACACGCACACAAACAAACCCATACGCACTTCCCTGACCCTCCGTCACTCATGAGCTGTCAGATCCGACAGGTGCGCAGCAGAGTCGACACTGTGTAATTTGTTCACGGCTCAAAAAAAAAGCACCATTATATCTGCATTTGGACCTTATCTCATTGACTTGGCTGGGGAGTGGCACACATTGGCATCCAGCCAAGAGGGGGCTGATGGGTAATTGATATGCTGTTGGGGCTGTTTTCGCTCCGGGGCCATCCATTACGGCTCGGTGCGTCTCCCTACGCCCGGCTGTGATAGACTGCAACGACACGTACGGGAGATCAGCAATGGAGGTGAGTGGAGGGGGGAAAGTCATCTCACAATGGGGAGTGATTGAGGCGTGACATGGCGGTAATGGTGTTTTCACAGACATGGCCGCTGATATCACCATCATACCCCCATTTTAGGTCTGGCGCTGACAAACATCCATTTTGGTAGACTGTCATATGGCTTCAGGTAGACAGAAGCTGATTGAAACCTCAGTTTTCCACGAGCAATGTCAGGACTGAAAAAAGGGTTGCCTCTGAATTTGAATGCAGAGAACCCTGACAGCAACCGGAGGGATTAGGTGTGCGGGCAAATCTTGTGCAAAACTATGCGCTACAGTATGCAGACCTCTTTTTCATTGGCCCTTTTTAATAACAGGGTTTGCGTATTTACAGTACCTTGTCGTTTATCATTGCATATTGACTGGTCTTACTATTCTCTGACACAGCCAAGCAAATGGCAATCTCAGCCTCAAAGCGTGTGACTATTATAAAGCTTATGGGCTGTTCAAAATCACAGGGGAGAAAAGTAAATTGCTTTTGAATGAGAAAACAGAAAGCGCTTGATAGTGAAATGAAGGAACTGTCATAAACGCTCCTGCTCCCTCTGTGACTATTTGTGTCTTTGAGAGGTCCCATAATCTACCTGAATTAATACAGTGGCTAGGAGCCTGTTAATCCGGTGCTAAGCTGTCGCCAGCAAACAAATGAAAAGTGTAAAGCCTGTCACAAACTAAAAAGGTTAGTGATGTAGACCTCTGCCTGCCCCCCCCAGGTCATTATCTAACCTTGTCCATATTCACTGTTACTGAAAAAGGAAGCGGCGCTACAGACGCTCCCTGCTCTGGATTTCAATTTCAACATGGATAGATCCCATATTAATAATTTGGTGACTGACTGAAAGCCTCTGCCGTTCTTGAGAACACCCATGTCTACAGGGTTGTGGGGGCCGGACAGTTTCCCGACTAGAAGTAGATTTATTTTTGTTTTTATGGATAATCTTAAATGGGAATTGGAACCTTTTAAACAAGGTGGGCGGTCCAAACGCGGATAGTCAGAACCTTAAAATGCAATTTATTGTTGGCACTACTTTATACACAGTAGGAGTAGGGGGAAATATCGATACAGCATAGTATCAGGATACTTTCTTCCGCAGTACAATATCGATATTTCCC
>CABFOS010025161.1:7726-24757 GCA_900660315.1 Diretmoides pauciradiatus | reverse complement strand
CCGTGCATGTTCTGAAATTTTGTAGATGTGTTGCCTATGACTAGATCTGTTAGTGTATTAAGTTTCAAGTTTATTGCGCAATTTTGACGCGCGTTGTGCACGTGCAAATTCCAAAAATAGCCAACTTTGAGCCATTGCTGTGGCTCTGTTTTATGTTTGAATGTTCTGAAATTTTGTAGATGTGTTGCCTATGACTAGATCTGTTAGTGTATTAAGTTTCAAGTTTATTGCGCAATTTTGACGCGCGTTGTGCACGTGCAAAGTTTTCCGTAAATTAAAATGTGTAAACTTTGAGCTATCACTGTGGGCTCATTTTCACTTCAATCTTCACGAAATTTTGTAGACTTGTTGTTAACAAGTTAGTTCCTCCTCCTGTGACGTTAAACCCCCTTTGGTGACAATATCCCCCCTCCTGTGACCGCTGTCTGGGCGCATTCCACCCGTCCGAGGGACGTTTGGTGGTGATATGTATATGTATGTATATGTATATATACTGTCATTGTCGTTGTTGTTAAATTAGAAAGCTAACACTAACTAGTATTTAGCTAGCTAGTATTTTAAATGGGTAACAAGGGTAGGCGTCATACGCTTTGCTTCAGCCTACACCTTTTCAGTTACTTTGTCGGGGCTGCGTTTTTTGTCATGCACTACTGTTTGTTGAAATGACCTAAATAAAACATATCAATCAATCAATCAAAGAGCATTACAGGTTTTCATATACTATAAGAGCAGCATAGATTCTTACGTAATTCATCATTAGCACGTCCCATTTCAGCAATTACATTGTTACAATAAAGATCCTGTCCTCCCTGTGTGTTTGTGTGTGTGTGTGTGTGGGGGGGATGTTGTGTACAATGTTACCTGACTGGCCAGTGAGAGGATGAAAGCCCAGTCTTCCTGCCACTGTTCCTCTCGGAGTGAAAAGTGCAATCCGAAACTCTGGGAATACCACGACTCCCACTCCTTCCACCGCGTGTAAAACCTGCAGACGAGACAATAACCACATGCACACTATGGCCAGTGACATTGTTTGACCTCCCTAAGTAGACAGGCAAGTGACTTCTATTGACCTCATTCCTCCATCTCTGTCATGGTTTTATTCTGGATGGCAATTATTCAACAAATCCAAACAGTAATTTTCTCACAGGCAGAAAACAATCTCTTAAGAGAAAGACATGAGTCAGACTATGCTATTACTTACACATACAATCAGTCCCAGGGAGTCAGGGCTTATGTTGTGTCGGTGCTAAACAACTTCAAACTAGAATAGCCACTTGGGGCTGCCAAAGTGCAAAGTTGCCTTTTTGTACTGCGCATTTGTTGCGGCTATTCTCAATTCTCTGATGACAACTTAACTAGTCAGGTCTGAAACTTCGCAGTCTGCACTACTCGTCTAACACTTTCACTCCGACCTAATGACCCCAGTTGAACCTATAAAACAACCCTGGGATGAGTTGAGACCCAGGTCAAACTCTGCTCTGCTTGGTAAGACAGTTCAGGTGCGTAACTCATGTTGATCCACATCAGGTCATGTCATGCACCATGTTGAAGACAATGTAAATGTGTGCTGCTGGACCTGGTTCAGCATGCCAAAAATATTTCCAGGTTGTGTGTGAAAAGTGTATAAAACACCCTAAAACCCCACACACTAATCCTACCCCATCCTAGTACCCAGGCATCTGGCCTCACCAGTGAGAACAGTCGTGCAGGCTGTCATGGAGGGTCTTGCGGAGCACTGAGTCCTTGTCATAGATTCCCCAGGTGGCCTGCAGCACAGAGTCCAGCAGACAGTCCCCGGCTGTGCGGTTCCACAGGGCATACAGTCGACTATCTAACCTTGTACCCAGCTCTAGAGACCAGTTGATGATGGGAGACTCCTCTTCGAGTTCTGAGAGGGAAGTGGGGAGGGTTGAGTGGTGTTACTCGCTGCTTAAGGTTGCTGCTTTAGTGGTATAAAATACTGGACCTCAACGGAACAGACTGTATTGCAGAGGGGTGGCGGCATTTGACAGGACTGTATAGACCAGTGCAATAACTCCTATATCCACATATGTCAAACTGGCGTTGCCATAACAAAACTATGAATGTGACCTTAGATCATCTTTCTCCTTTTGTACCTATACTACCTTGCCTAATACTGGACTACTGTACATATTAGGTTGGTTAAACAGATCACACAACTTAAGTTAGGGCAGAGTGGAATAATACTGCCATGTAACTATGTGTTTGTCTGTGTGGGCTGGGAGGAAGTACCATCATTCATCAGGGGATCAGAGAAATCCCTAAAACGCAATGGGCCTCATTCAGGAAATGTGCATACGATTAGATATGATCGTAAATCGTTAGTACGAATGTTTCTACAAACATAGTCTGATTCATCAATCTGTTCGTATCTGGATTTGTTCGGTGGTACGATCAAAACCTGCGAGTGGAAACATGCGGGAATGTGTTTGTGTGTTTGGAACATGCAGGAAAGCTCTTAGAAGCCTAATTTTTTATGCAAAATCAATTCCAGTAGTGCCCAACCTCATTAACAACAAAAAAAGACCTAACAGGCTGCAATGGCGTGTTTGCCTAATTGTCCTTATTCAATACAAGATTATCAGACTTATAATGGGTTGATCACATGGACTGAACACCTTACAAATACAATTACAATCCTACCATCTGATGAAGATGCAGTCTGATCTGTGTCCAACTCCAATGCTGATGGACACCTGTGTCTAGTCGTCTGACAGTGTTTAGTTGTCTGAGAGTGTCTAGTCGTCGTATTATGGGATGGATCCTCTGATCCATGTCTGATAGCACCACAGTGCCCTGCCATCCTCCGGTAGCTGATAATATGTACCTACTTCTCCTTATACTTTTTTGCAATCTAATTTCATGTCGAACCATTTCTTTTTTTTTACCTCAAACGGTGTGTGTTTCTGCTGAAACAGCATTGACCACATTAATCATTTCTTGCAATGTTTGGCATTCATCATGGATACACCTGTTCTACGAACAAATCGAGGTTTCCCACATGTTTCATGAATCCCATGGTAGTATTTTAGTACGCACATAAATACGAGAAAATTACTAAGAATTTCTGAAAAGTTTTGTGAATGAGGCCCATTTAGTGTGATTAGCGTGGATGCAAGTGGCACACACGATAAGGTCAGGCAGACTGCAAGCCAGCAGGCAGGCAGAACACTCTGTTGGCAATGGGGAAAAGACCTGTAATGCAACACTGCCTGTATCCGGCAGCCTTCCCATTCTAGTATATGAGAGGGAGCTCCATCGATTTGCCAGACTGCCATTGTCATCTAGTTTATTTCTCTCACAGCAATTGTCATTTATATTCGAGCACACAATAACAGTAGTGACCGAAATAGCTCTTGAATGCTATGACTGCTGTTGCAACACTAAATTCTTAAGCTGATGTAGTAAATATTCCACCTTTCTGTACATCTCGGTCCAGCACCTCATCAAACAGTTTTTCCTGAACTGTTGGGGGCAAGTCCTCGATGTCTGCAAACAAAAGAACAAAAAGAGCAGAACACAGTGAGAGCTACTCAAGAACTGGCATACAAGAAGAGATGAAGAAAAGGTCTATTTTTTAATTCAAATTTCATTTCATGAAATAAATGCAGGACTTGAAATAGGAAAATGAATCTGGAGCTCACTTGATCTGAATACAACACCTTCAGGTTCATGCCAGACTGAGGTGATTAGGTTTAAGGTTGCAGTGCAGTACTCTACTATAAGGCCTGCATAGGAACTGAAATGACTGAACAGGCCAACTAGAAAATATTTCTACCATGGTCCGTTTAAACTGCCATATTTTGTTTTGCCCTTTCCACCGTGGCTACTGGCTTTCTCTATGTGCTCAGGGACCTTGACAACAGTAGCTTATTCTTTAGCTAAAATAAATGAATGCATTGACTTTGTGGAACTGAACAGAACAGCTTTCTATGGTGGCCAGAAGCCAAGGTCCGCATTGTGCTGAATACTCTGCATAACAGAAATCCTTAGCTTAGCTACCAGCAACAGACAAAACCATAACAGATATTCCTCACAGTGAAATTCTACAGAAATTGCATTGTGTCACATGCAATCTCTCATATTTTGCACAGAGACATTGGCAAAAATACTAAATATAATTGTGCTATGGGCAAGAGACACGCAATGTTGGCGGCTGGTATACTCAGTATGCAAGAACAATACCCATACATGGAGCCAGAGGTGGCCTCCAATTCCAGGCAGTTGGAAACAGACAACCGTAGCATTATGTCTTTTCAGCATCCCAACAACAAGCAATTTCATACGCCAGAAGTAAACAAAACAAGCATTCTACCACACACTTGGCAAGCCAGTGGGGCCGGGTAGTCTGGATTCTTTAGCTACAGAGCTGAAAAACAGGCCCCATTGACAGAAAATAGAGAAACTACACAATGATACCTTTGGGAATTCATGACATGCTGATTAATCTGAGTGCTAGCCCGACACCTCCATTTCATGGCCATGGCATTCATCAAACTAGGATCATAACCTATTGTTTTCAAATGATGTTTATGTTAAGAGGCCCATAATCTGATCATCTTATTAGGTCTGTCTTTCTATAGCCTATACCTATAGTCTTCCATGCTTCACAACTGTCTAAGAAAAACACATTCAGAGTCCATGTGATTCCTTTTCTCCAAACTGATTCACAGAGGGGCAGACCCGATTGAGTTTTAAGAAAATATTTAGCAGTAACTATTGTAATAATAATAATAATAATAATAATAATAATAATAAGGCAGATTTAACATCTTCAGAAGCTCTAGTGGGCTTGGGAGTACCCTCAGTTGAAGAAGAAGCTAACGAGGGACTGACCTGCAGGCAGGGTGAAGGTTACAAGGTCCGTGAGAAAATAGCAGGTAAAGTCTCCCTTGCGCTGATGCAGAGAGGCCGCCACCTCACGCCGAATTTGCTCCGTTAGCTCGGGACACACCATGGCCGGGATGCACTTGGCTGCCTGTTGAGACACCTACAGAGAGAGTCAGAGAGAGAGAGGTGAAGGTGGAGGCAAGGGAAGTGAAAAGATGAGTGAGCAGCGCTTTTGCACAAGAACAGCTAATCAACCTGTAGGACAAGGGAAAGAGAAGAATTAAGCATTTCTTAAGCAGTTCTCAGCTATGCGAATGCTGTTTGGGGGCATTTTTTGATGGATCAGTTACATTACATTATAGTCATTTATCAGACAATTTTATCCAAAGCGACTTACACAGGTGATAGTTGACACTATCCCTGACAGGATCCCGAAGAAATAAAATGTTTTTCTTTTCTGAGGAGTCAGACCTGCATATAGACCTTGATCTTGGATCTTGGATAGGGACAGCTGTTGTTGTGGTTAGTTGTGCTCCAAGTGGATGCTAACACAACAACAACAGACCGGATCAAGCGAAGGGTAAAGAAAAACCTTTTATTTTTCTGTCGGGATCCTGTCAGACACTTATAACAACAATCGGAGCCTGTCAGTGGCACAAAAAAACGCCTTTAGAGGACTATACACTGCCCCGAAGCGTATTGCGTATTAGACGGACTCGCTAAGCTAAGCGCTAACTGCTAGCAGCTACGGACTCGGTCAATCCAGGTTGAAAAATACTGAAGTTACCCTTTAAATCTGTCTCCTATAAACAAGACAAAGGAGGAAGTCCAAACTCTTTCCTCTTCGCTATCCTGATATGCCCTTGTGACTCCTCCTCCCATTTTGTGAGTAAATGAAGTTGCATCATCTCTGCCCCTAAGCAAATACCACTGCAATCATACCTTAATCTAACCTTTCAAGGACAGTAATGGAGGGTTAGTTAAGTGCAAAGTATGGGTTTGTGGATAATACTGTAAGCTGTGACATTTGGGCCTACACAGTCATTTGGGGTACAGTGAACAGGAAAGGAGGCATTCTGTAAATTTGCCACACCCTTGTGAATAGCCCTTGCCAAGGTTGGGATTCAGGCTTATGGTGTGTAGCTTTGAGGTCAAACTAAGGCTGAACTGAAGTGAACAGAACTGAAACCACACTCACACAATGAAGGCTTCAACTCACGTAAACTGAACACACACACACACACACAGAGACACACACAGACACACACACACACACACACACAGCTTAAATCTAGAGTATTGCTCGATAGGGCACCAGGCTATGTATAAATACACCTGAGAAAGACTGGAAATTGTTTGAATAAACTGCCAATGGGGGCATCTTGGGAAAACAAACAACAAACAAACAAACAAAAAACAGAAAGACAGTCAAATAGACCAATAAGTGAATCAATAAAGACTCCAATCAGCCTTTGGGTATATACTTGGCTGTGTTTAAAAGTGGCCAGGCAGTCTTGTACATGCATCAGGATTTTAAATGTGATCATAATAGAGATAGGATCAGAGTTCAAAAGGACCCATCTCCATTACTGCATAACTGGGACAGGTAACGTTAGACAGGGAGAAATTGGTTAACCATCCTGACCTCAGTGAGCAGCACCGCCAGCATGTCCTGCCTCTGGAAGCGGATGGCTAGATGCACCAAGGTGAAGCCATCGTCAAATGCTGAGGACCGATTCAATAGGCGCACCTCATCTGACGTTAGCTGCCGCGCGATGTCTCCTCCCGACGATTTGTAGGCCTCAACAGCTGCCAGGTCACCCTCCACCACACCTAAAGAAAAAGAGGGTGATGGCGTCATACAAATAAATATCCTAAACAAATGACCTGTGTACAAACTGTTCTACACACAACAAGCTGTGTTTCTACAATCTGTCTCATACAGTAAACACAAAAGCGGGCTACTTTTGACAAGCAGTTTACACACAGGTACATTTTGCACTATTTTTTTTAAATAGAGACTTCACAGAAATGTCATAAGCCCTGATAAGTTTACTTTCCACTCATATCATGTAGCTCAGCTTTTCACACACACATTTAACTTTGTGGATGAACTACTTTAGTAGCTAAACATATTGACCATGATGCTTAGATTAAAAAAAATGTGTTCAGAGAACAATCTTGTCCAGAGGACGTTCTGTACCCAACCGAAAGTTATACAATACAATGCAGTTTTATTAATCCCTGAGGGCGAATTAGAATTGTGGCATGGTAAAAACAGACATAAACAGACAGAGACAGATACAAAAGAGGGAGCTCTGATTGGGCTGTGTGGAGCTGAAAGAGTTGTGTGAAATATACAGATCAAAAAGGGGCTTTATATCCATGGCAGCTATAACAGCTCCAAGACATCAGTGACTTTGAAAGCAAGGGTAAAAGACAATTAGTGACTAACTTGATAATCTTGTCAGTTTTTTTTTTATCTTTGGGCTGAGACAGATCTACTTTATCTGCTTGTATGCAAATATTGACTAATCAACCAAAGTAATTTAGGTCAACACAATAATTGACCAAAGGAGTTTAATCCTAGGAGAAATATGTTTGATTATACATGCTCTAAAACACACACACACCACAGTCTCTTTTGCATTCAAGTCTCTTATTTGAGTTTCAGACGCATAAGAAAACTGATCCATTGTTACACCTCCGTGAGCTCACGTGCATTTGATTCAGACATCAACTATTTTTGTTTTGTGTTTTTTCATATATGAAGGTGAAGGCGTGAAAAAATGCGGAAGGGTGTGTTACAGGTGAAATGACATGAGTGGAGTACAGCCATCCTGAGAGGGTAGAAGATTGGGGTATTACATGTCCTAAACCAAAGCAACACACGCTAAATGGCTCCCCTGAGAATGAAGCTGTGTGAACGCTCCGCATAATCAGCTGAACACAAAGTAAGTTGCCCATTTTCCGAGCTTTCAGCACCAATGACTGCCTTTACGAAAGAGAAATGCATTGTATGCACTTTTAGTATATGATGAACTTGACAAATCAGCAAACAGTGAGATGAAACCATTAGTTACTGGAGAAGAACAAATCAAGTGGAGAATAAATTCAATGCTACAAGCTTCCCAAAATTTCTCTTTCCATTTCTGGCATATACGTGTCCATGTAGTAGTCTCTCGTACATTAGCCAGCATTACTCACTGTTGCGCTTTTGTTCTCACTTCAAAGGACCACACACAATGCTTAGCTGCATAATCTGTGTGTGAGTGTGAGAGAGAGCGAGAGACATGGAGAGGGTGGGAGGACTTGCTGTGCCATGTGGACCTGGCTAGCACAGTGAGAGATGAAGAGAGAAAGTACAACATAGCAGCTCAGCGTGACGTCGAGGCATCACAACCGCTTTCCACACTCCATTAGTGTGGGTGTGCCTGTAGCCCTGCAGTCAGTACTGTACTCATAGATCCTTTAGAGAATACAAAGGGCAAATACACATACAAGCATACAATTACAGACAGAGGGCAAGAGGGAACAGAATAGGCTAGATGACGTTGGTCTGTTTCCTCCATGGAAAATGTTTTATTCCTGAACATTTTAAGTGCTCTTGTTTCAATTAGGCTACTTAGGCATGCCAAAGGGTACCCTGTATCAGAGAGGGAAATGAGCACCACTCAACAGAAAAACATAGGTACATTTTGACTAGGGCTGCTAAGTTTGCCCTACCAGCCACTTAATCAACTAGTAAACCACCATTTGATTTTTTTTTTTGTGTGGGCTGGTTATATAGTGAATATGGCCAGTACATTTTGAGATGCACAAGCTACTGTGACAAGTGGACAAAAAAGCTAGGTGTCCTATCATGTCCTGTATAGTTGCTCTGGCAAACATTGCCAACAGACTCTGCTTCCTACAAAAACTCCACTCCCACTCTTCATCTTCCCCATCCAGTCCAAATCTCTATTTGATAGACAATTTATAGGCACTTTTATGAGGGAAACAATTTTGAGTAAATTCTCCCTTTACAGGAACACAAAGCAATGGAATAAGAGAATTATAGAAGGCTTGATGTGTGCTGGTCTGCCTGCTGGTGTTTATATTGGACCTTGACTGTGATTGATCATTAAACTAAAGGCGGGCTAGCAAGAGAACCCCTTCAAAAGGGCTGTCAGTAACAGGACAGGGAGCCAGGCTCAGCCCAGATGAAGTCAGCAATACTGCCTACCTGACAAGGCGATATACACATTGCTACTGGAACTCTTAATTGTTTTGACAGATTCCTAGCCTGTGAGGCTTGGTGCCATCCCACAGCCAAACAAGCAACAAGTGAGATCTCTCTCTCTCTCTCTCTCTCTCTCTCTCTCTCTCTCTCTCTCTCTCTCTCTCTCTCAGAGGGACCAGGGTTTGTTTCATGGCCCTTCCCATTCCTGTGTGAAATTTGCATGTACTCCCTGTGTTTGTGTGAGTTTCCTCCAGGTGCTTTAGTTTCCTCACAGTCAGGTGGATTAGATCATCTATATTCCCCATAGGTATGAAAGGATTATGTGACAGGAGTACAAACCAGACACATTTCATGTGTTTTCTGGTGAGACCAGTATAGGGCAAAGAAAAAGGGTCACAATATTTATGCTGTCACTTAGCAAATATCATTATCTGCATTGGGTCACTGGGTTGAAAAGATATGCTTCTTTCAACAAGTAAATGCCCACACAAACAATATGTAACACTAACATGTAGCAACACCAGTTGAGTACATAATTTGGCTATGATCATCCGCACTGCACAGGCATAGGTCAGCACTGATGTGCGGACTTGTTTATTTTTGACTTATGCTGTACCAGTGATGCTATTTTTAGTACAGCAGGTCCCTTAGGCAACTACAGTAGGCCAACAGAACGCTGGGGCCACTGTTTACAAGCGTCTATGCATGTGTCTGTATGTCAATGACAGGGAAACCTCCCTAGCAACAGAGGCCAGACTCACTCACCTCTCATAAACATAACTGGGCTACAAACCCCCTCTCAGACTATGTCCTCCAGAGTTACGGCTTGACTATGACAAAAAGAATCACACCCACACAAATCACTCACATTCTGTCCAGACTAACATTGGTCCTGACAAGCCACACCGAAACAGGGGATTCCACTGGGTCACACGCAATAGGAGAGACTACATGTAGGACTAGCAGCTAACTACAGGGAGCATTCTCTGATCTGATGATTCTTCTGCTTTGAGGGATGTACCGGCAGGGAAAAACAACACTTTGCAATTCTTAGTAACCACAATGGCTACACTGGCCTGTAATATAAGTACTGGTCAGTCTAGCACAGGAGAATATCTGCCAAAGAAATAGACGGGGAAGGAGGACTAGACCACTAAGCACTGAACATCTTGTCAACATTGCATCTATGCTTTAGCTCTCATATAGCCCCTGGATATGTTGGCTTATTGCATATTTAAACAATGCATCAATGGCTGTAAATATCAGAAATATGCACCGGAGAAGTCCATATGTACAAGATGATTGCATTTTGTTGTATCAGTATTGTACTCTGCAACATCAATAACGTGAATTTAATCTAATCTAATGATGCTTTAATTTCCATAGATATCTCCTAAACTTTTGCTTAATTTTAGCCACGACGCTATCAACCATCTAGATGTCTATTAAACAGATATTCAACATAAAATGACTCAGTGGGAAGGTTGAGTGGGTGTGTTGAAGAAACTCTAGGTCCAGTCCTGGTGAAGGTGGGAGAAAAGAGCTCTACAAGTGAGGAAGAAAAAAAGCAATTGCCAGCAGTTCCCAAACAGTTCATCTTCCCTCCCACTCCGAGTTCACCAGTCTACAGTGTGGGCGGCTGGACACTTGCTAGGCATATATCAGCATCAGTAGGAGGCAAACCAGAATCATCTGGACTAGGCTATACAATAGGATTGTAACTAATAACGGTGTACATGCTTAAGCCATAATATTCATTCACACAAGATTTGGGAAATCCCATTTCACAGTCAGACTGTGTTGCCCCGTTTCAAGTCCATTGTGTCATTAGGGTGACTCAACACCCACCTTCACAACAGACAAAATGCAAGGGGGAAGACAGGCTGGATTTTTTTTTTTTAGTTAATATCAACCATTCTTGCAACTCACCAGCACAGGCATTGAGGAACAACCAATCAGTCCTTCTCATCCTGTTCTTAATCTGCTTCAGCTTTTTGAAGTCCACCTCCAGCTCCTCTTTGCTCCCAATCCCAGCCCCTGACGCCAGCTCAATCCTCTGAAAGTCCATGTTCACCTCCGACTCCTGTTTAGAGGTCGGGGGAGACCTCCTTTGGCTACTACTGCAACCCCCTACGCCACCTACCACACTCCCTACTCCTACCCCACCCACAAGCCCAACAACACCCCTCCTATTGTCCCTGTCCTGTTCATTGAGTATGGAGGGAGGTTGTTGGCTCTCGGGCTCTGATGCCAGTTTGATGGGTTCAGCCAGAAGGCTGTTCGGCCAGGGGTGGTCACACACCACACACTTGCGCGCCTTGGGCCAGTTCTCATAAGTGCAGGCAGTGCAGGTCCAGTGCTGTGCACGGGTGTTGAGCCTGTTGCGGTCATTATATTCCTCACAATGGTCTGTAGGGGTGGTCGGGAGAGCAGAGCGGCATCCAGAGCCTGAGGTCTGGGGTGACTCTGTGGGGCTGCGCGGCTGCTGGGTATGATGCCCCTGATGGTGCTGCCCATGCTGCTGAGCCTGTTGCCTCTGGCACAGGCACTGGGTGCAACGGATGGCACGAGGCCAGTTCAAGTACGTGCACATGTGGCAGGACCACTTACTACTTGTCTCAGGTACGTCTGCAATGCGGACACGGGGTCGGGCACTGGAGTCTGGACAGATGAGTAGGCTGGAACCCCCCTGGGGAGGGCTGTTGCTGTGGCTGAGGCTTGCTGGGTCCCACTGGTTCAGACTGGCATCCAGACTGGGACTGCTCTTGAAGGGCTCCTCAGTGATGATGGCACCCCCACTGGGCCTCTGAGCGCGGCACATGGTGCACTTGATAGCTGAGGGCCAGTTCTCATACGTGCAGTACTCACAGGCCCACTTGGCACCCAGTTCGGTCATCGTCACGCCGCCGCTATGAGAGGCTTCCTGCCGTTCACAGGGGCTCTCAGCTCGGCAGCTCCACTCTCAAGATCACACAGACAAACAGGACACTAGGTAGGGGAGAGAAAAGAGGACATTTTACCAAAACATCTTGATGACAAAAAGCAAATCAAGATATCCCAATTTAAAGTCAAACATTTTTGCAAAAGACCTAGTACTTTCCTAATAAAAGGATTAATACAAACAATATACTTCAGAATAAAACCTTCACTGTCAAAAAGCCCAGTAAGGACAACACAACAACACTAATAGCAACCATGTCCATGTCAACCATGCTCAACAAGCTACAGTGCCTTGTACTCTTGACTAGGCACCAATTTGTGGCAATGTAAATCTAAGCCAGTGATGGTCTTTTTGTGTGCTGTTGTGCACCGCAAAGCAAGGCAATACTGAGCCTCTTTAAAAACACATACATGCACGATGTACTGAGCGCCCTACAACCGAGGTAACAAGACACAGGGACGGATGAAACCAGATACTCAACTGTGAGGCGCCTGACTGACCCATACCGATGCACTGAGATTGAATTCGATCCAAAACATACCGGTACAACCTACATATGAGATGTATTCTTCAAAACTAAGAGATGCCGTGCTGCCATTCGGTAGAAGACTTTGAGATACAGCAAAGCATTAATCACATATGTGCAGCGAATCCCATTTGCTGACGAGAGGGTGCCAACTCCGCAAAGTTTGCTGTAGATGCTGGGTAGTCTTTAACTCTAGGAAGAAAACTGAATTTAAATGGCTAAACGTTGTAGCTTAGCGACTCAGCTCAGAGCAGCTGGGTCGTTGGTGATTGTGCAAACTTGTTTACACCACGCCTATAAGTTTACCAACACATTCGTGAGGAGCCATGACTCCAGAGTTTGCTATCGTAAAGGTTTAGCTGCCTGTGTTTACATTACAATCCGCCTCTTACTGGTTAGCAGCGTCCATAACACCAGAGCACATAAACTACAACGCTAAGATAGTCGACGACTTTCCTTGTGTTCGCTTACAACCGCGACAGCTAGAAGAAGAAGAAGAAGAAGACAACCGCGACAGCTAGAACTAGAAGAAGAAGAAGACGAAGAAGACAACCGCGACGTCGGTTACCTAATAACAACGCGGTCGGTCGCGTGCGGGAGCGAGCGCGAGCTGACATGACAACCGACGTCCCACCG
Organism: Diretmoides pauciradiatus; assembly: GCA_900660315.1. NCBI lineage: Eukaryota > Metazoa > Chordata > Actinopteri > Trachichthyiformes > Diretmidae > Diretmoides > Diretmoides pauciradiatus. Next base: position 11,581 of record CABFOS010025161.1, on the reverse strand, counting down.
TTCCGACCGCTCGCTAACGGTTATAATATCACGTCCGCTTTGCTTCTTTTTCTGTCGGTAATCGGTCCGAGAGAGAGAGAGAGAGGCCCGTGTCAAAAACAGAAGACGGCTAAGTACAAAGCTGCGGCCTTACCTTTCGCTTTCCTATGTTTACACTCCTCAGTTCCCAGCGCACAACCACAACAAACAAGAGCGTCCCCCCCTCTAAAACTTCCCCCCCAAGAGCGTCCCCCCTCCTAAAACTTCCCCCCCTCCCCCGAAGAAGCCCAGTCCAGTTCCCCTCAGTCAGTCCAGGCGTCTCTTACTTGGTCCACAGCCGCATATTTACGGTTTTGCGGGGGGTCTCCGTTTAGTTGGGAGAGTCCATACACCGGAGCGACACAACCACCCTCCCCCTCCCCCAGTCCCTCGGGTTACTTTGGACCTTTAAATCATTTTAATCCCGCTTCCCAGACGCCGAGCCGAGTCTTTAATGGCGGCACAAGGGGAAGCAAACGAGTGCAGGCCAGGCTGGAAAAAAACCAACACACCACGGAGCAGAGAAGAGCCCTCGGCCCTGGTACAGTGGAAAGGCGAGGATCTACCACCTGAATCCGCCGGCCACGCTGATTGGTTACTTTGTTCTGTATCCCCCCTCACACTGACCAATCAGAGGCCACTTCTCTCGTTTGCGATTGTTAAAAGGGCTTCATCAAAGCAAAACAAGTCTCCTGATGTCAAAACAATAAATGCAAATTCAGTTTCGGCAATGTTTTCTTCTATTTCAAGGAGCCCGGGCAGGTGCAGCAATAGAACTGTTTTGTTTTCTTTCTGGAGCACCGTGATTTGTTGTATCTTTTGACAAGCAACCACATGGTGTCTCCTCCAAAGGGGACAGGGGGATGATGTCATGGTAAAAAAATACTGCAGCAAGCCGTCTGCAGTCCTCTACATGACAGATTGAGCTGCAGTTCACAATATGTCGGTTCAAGTGCATCATTACACACCGAACACGATTTCACAATTTTCCAACATAGGCAAATCAATATTTTATTAAGCAATTTGTTTTACTGAATATAGTAAAATCTGACATTTCTGCATGGATGTAACTCTTGTTTATAGGAAAGCCCGTCCCGCTTCCATGTTCATTCATTTATACACGACCACTCACTGCACTTTTTGGCGCTGCCCAAGTGATGTGAGATGGCAGAAGCTATAGTAGATATTTTTACGATTTTATGCCCATATTGAAGAACTATTAACATACAATACACAATACACACACTTCAGCTTCAAAAACAAAATGCATGAAAATGAACATCTGTGCTCACATCACTTCCACACAGAATACTCAATTGACCTCAATAAGAAAGCAACGACACAGCATATGACATAAGCATGTCTCATTTATTTCCCCCCAGTTTTAGGACCATATTCTCTGTGTGCGACCGAGCAAACCTTGGTCTACTCTCGTCCAGTAAAGACATATCCAGATAACAGCCCAAAAGAAAAAAGGCTGTGCAATGGGACTTTGTGCTTCAGGGAGAAGTCGATGTTGCAACAGCCTCTTTGGGAAAGGAAGGGGTCATCCCAGCCTCCAGCGAGAGTACATGTGTACATCTGTATGAGGTTGGAACTTGGAAGGTAAAAGGATCCTAAAAAAATGCCCATCCCCTCATCTCATGCTCTATACCATCCCAACCCTCAACTGAGACAGGCCTATATGTGCTGTTTAAATGCTACCCTCGCCTCCCACTATACATTCATTATTTATTTCCTCATTATTTATATATATATATTCCAGTGCTCAAAGGGAACCATATTCGTGTAACTCAGTTTGTCACTTAAACATTTTGTGATTGTGTTACTCTGGGTGATTATTAAGTCAAGTAACATTGAGTGCCAGTTCCCGATCAGCTATGCATTGGCATTACACATCAGAGCAAATGATAAGCGCTAAATGACCTTAAGGCAAAAAATATGGCATACAACCGGGCCGTGAAAGTTAAGCGGAACTAGTACACAAGGCGAAGTTTCTCCCTACATTTGAGTGCCACCAAATAAAATAAAAAAATTCTATTTGCAAATGCAACCTGCTCATCACTGTTAACCGCCCTCCAGCTGCAGTGAAAATGTCTGTCCATGTAGAATACAACAGTAATCGTAGGGGTTGACCAGCTCATGCAAGGAAGGTGTTCTACATTCAGCACCCATCAGTTCACATCTCTTACTGGGCTCAGTTTAAAATTGCAGGCCCAGATGAAAAAGTCAATTGCTGGTCTCTCTTAACATACATCATATTAAGTTTGCCTTGCAGGGTCTATCGGTCATCAAGTAGGTTGTCTGACTGTACAGTTTTGTGAACATTGAATTCCAGTTTCAAATAATAAAGCAAGCAGGAAATGTTAAAAGCTATAGTAGCAACGATGATGTAGGTCCACTTAGAAGCAGTCAGTGAAAGGGTTTGAAGTAGAAGTTAAATCAAGAGGGAAACCAGATAGCATTGGTAAGCAGTGAAAAGGGTTGCAGGCAGGCAGGCAGAAATCCACATCACATAGGAGGAGGCATATAACTGCATGACAATTATTGCCAACAGCAGTTTTGGATAATCTTACGGCCCCCTCATCCCGCCCCATCAAGAGAAATCTTTGTGTTCTGTGTGCAGTTAGGAACCTGCGGTACTGTCCTGAGTGGAAGGCACTGTATACTGAATAGAGGTCAAGCTGTTTTCATCACAATACCAAGGTCCATACACATAACATTAGTCCAATCAGGTCTGAATGCATGGGGTCTACTGTCAGCTATGCCAAGACAAGACGGTGATCCATCTCCCTTGGTTCCTAAGTTTACAATTCACACACTACAGGGGGTATTAGCCTTCCATCATGATTTTAATAGAGAACAAGTCAGTGAGAAGTGAGCGGATAAGTAGCTATATGGTTACTGTCAGTAGTATTGGAGACAACCAGCATTGTGAAGTGGAAGTAGCAGACAGTTTTTATATGAAGAAGAACAGACATATGCACAGTTTCATGTTTTAGTGGTAGCTCTGTGTGTTGCAGCAGTGGAAGGGAATCTTAAGCATCTCGTTAGTAAAGCTACAGTACATTGTGTTTGCCCTGTGAACCCCATACAATGCACAAAAGCTGAGCTGAGTTTTGCTCAGGGTAGTCAAAGAGTACTACTCAAGTGGCACAACATGACAGCATTGGTAAAGCACAATAATAAAGAAATCTGTTAAATTTTAAGTGCAGCAAAGCGCATACAATTTCAGTGTTATCCAAGATGACATTGACATCCTTGTCAATCAAGTGAGATTAATTACCTGTTATTCTGACAAAAAAATATATAAGCACCCATTATAGTAGTGGCAGTGGAGTAAATTTTGTTTGAAATCTAATCTTTATCTAAACAGGCAACTGCATGATTCATTAAATACATACTGTGGATTGTTTACATGGACATGAAAGTGTAATAATGGACAGTCCAAAATCAAATGTCAGAACTGTGCAGGTTAAAGAAATTATAGTTACATATATATCTCTTTCATCAAATCATAAAAAAAAAAGTTTGAAGGCCGCAGAATATTTTCCCTTTGCATTTCTTAAATTAATTTTTAAAAGGCAAAAATAGTGCAAGAGGTAATGGTTTAACTGGGTGCTGGGGGTTGGTGATGCACATGTGACACAGAATGATCCAGAGAGAGTGGAGTAGGGTCTTTCTTGTACGGAGTCAGCTGGCCAACCAGTTGGTATAAATTGAGTTGTAACACCACCTCCGACACTGAAACCAGAGACATCCACAATGGAGTGATTCCAGATTCCAAGGAAAAGAAGAAAAAAAAGAAAAGAAAAAAAAACAGACCCCCCCCCCCAG
>CABFOS010025140.1:3508-14473 GCA_900660315.1 Diretmoides pauciradiatus | reverse complement strand
GTGAATTTCATCAGATTTCTCTATGTAGTTTGGTGGTCTGACAATGTCAGTGAGTGAGTGTGCTGCTATGACGCGTCTACATAACACCCTGCTATGACGCGTCTACATAACACCACATGTTCCCACACGGACTTTGGTCCCGGCAGCGACACATCGCATCGAGTTTTAATTTGAAAACCCATGGATATAAATTATTTTTATTTAGACCCGGCATCTATTTGTTAGTGTCAACCATGCCCCCCGCGACTATAGGACCCTGTGTTAATTGGAGGATTTACGGTACCTGGGAGGCTGAATAGACTAAATTAACATAACAAGCCAGCGAGTCCAACAAGCAAGTATGAATTATCATTTAAAAACATGTTAAATTATATATATTTTGATATATAAGTCGCACCTGACTAGAAGTTGCAGGACCAGCCAAACTATGAAAAAAAGTGTGACTTATTGTCTGGAAAATACGGTAATTGTGATTTTTCTGAGAAATATTGTGATTGCTATTTGATTTGCGATATCATATTTAAAGTCAAGCTTCAGTTCAATATTTACTGTGTAAAAGATTTAAAACGTGATGGAGCATTACCACATGAGATACCGTCAAAATATGAACTGCTCTATATTCTAATGCAATGATGAGAACTGGATTTCTTCCTCCATGTATTTATTACATTTTTTAAATTGGCATAGAACAATTATCCCCAAAGCTGTGACTGTGTTAAGTTAAGTGCCTGTGGTGTTTTTTCTGTGGTGTTGCCTCGTGATGTGGCGACTGTTACAGGACAGGTCTTGCACAATACCTTCTTTTGTTGCACATCTGTTATCTCAAACCCAAAATACTCCCATACCACCGAAGTGTTGCTTTTCTTCAGGACTAAATTGTCAACAGAGGCCATTTTTCTGCACCACGAATGTACGAATGTTTCCCTTGGGGTTTCACGTGTTTGTTGTTGGTGAGCGTATACTCATTCACCTTGGGCCACTTCTGATTAGTGAGCATGACTGGTACATGAGATGGACGGCACTTCTGATTGGTGGGCACGACTGTCATATGTCATGTGGACGGTATGAATATGTAAAACCTTTAACACGATCGTTTAAACCCTGGCCCGAATGCGCTGCATAACGTATGGTATCGTAAATCACAGCCTTTGCAATTTGCTAATCGCATTGTTTCAAATCGCGGTTTCGATTTGAAATCGATTAATCGTTCAGCCCTAATCCAAACCTCCATCACCTTGATGTATGACAACAGTATTCCCATACCATCATTGCAGTGACACACACACACACACACACACACACCTCATCTCTACTCTCCAATATAGTTGCCCTTCAAAGATGTTACTTCTCTCTCTCTCTCTCTCCCCCCCCCCTTTACCTAGAACCATTTAAGACCCTACATGGATCACAGCGGTGTTCATAATGAACGCAGGTTTTGCATACTAATGCTAGAGGTGGAAAATCACCCTCGGGCACTGAATGGGGCTTCAGTGGGCAATGACTTGGCAATCACATTTACCAGTCACCTCCATAGCCTCTATCTGAAGCATTTGGTTTGGTAATAGGTAGGAACAGTGGAAAAAAAGGCGGATATAAAAGACAATGGTCTTTTGTACCATTGTCTTGCATCATGCTGCAGCTTAAACCACCACAAACTAGATAGTTGAGGCAGTCGGAAGAAACTTGTTCTGTCTGGCTTCTCCTACATGCTGATATGAGTCTGTGATCAAAGAAGGAAACAACAAATCAAGTCAACAGCTGTTGCACAGACTTCCAGTGACAGATCAATGGAGCCAAACATGCTGATTTAAAGAGAAATTAACCATTGTGCATTCTGAGATCAAATGGACTTTATGCACCTGATACATTATGTATTTTTCTGCAAGGATTTGACTGATGTGGGATTTTGAAGGTCGATATAATGCAATACAGGGCATTGCCTCCATATCAGTAACTCTAGGGCACTTTTGGCATTGTGGGAATATGGAGAGAAAGACACACCTCCCAGACACTGGTTCACATCCCAGTCTGATTACTGGAGATCAACCTAGCAACCCTCCTTTTAACTGCCCTGCCATCTTTACTCCTCTAGGAGCACAATGGTAATAAATCTGACTGAACTTACTCTTCGGGGATAAAGAAATAAATCAAATCGAGAGATCAGGGTTGAACTGTAACCTGTTCCTGTCCTCCTTCTTCTAGGTGTACCAGCATTCCTACACTGCCTTCTACATCATCTGCAGTCTGGAGACTCCGTAAGTAGGCAACAACGCTTGGGTCCTGAACACCACATTGTTCCATTTACATTGTATTTCATTACCATATGCTTTAATGTGACTCCCGGCCTCACTGCCAGGGATGAAAGAGACCCACCTCTTCTCTCATACCGCCCACTGTTTCAATCTAAATGTCTACATGGTAAAGCAAACCTAACTACCTAATCTATGTAGTTAAAGGGGTATTAAGTAGTCTATCACCTCTATTGGCGACCAGTAGGAATTGCAACAATAACTTGCATCCTCCTACACAAGTCCCTGACAGCCCTCCCCCTGTTCCCTTGGGTAACAACAACTTTTCACAGCCGAGACAAGTAAGCTAGCTAATGAGAGCAGAAATGTCTAGTGAAGACTACAATATATCACAATGTATTGCAATGCAGTGCAGTCCTGGAATAATTAAAGCCTTTTTTGGCTTTGGAATGAGCTTTTTTTTTAGCATTCGTAGCTAAAAATGCCTTGTGACGTGCAGCACCATCCTTCATAGCTGAGCAGCTCTAATGTGTGAAGGGAGGGATGTGTGGAGAGGAGGTGGGGAAAGAGATTGGGACTGAAATTCCAATAGGTGGGAATTGTTTGTTCCAAAACGAGTACAGACAGTGAGAAAAGCAGAAATCTCACCACCTGGCGATGTAATGTTTGAGTCAGTGGTAGTGATGAACAACCCTATCACACCCCCACTGAAATATGGGACAGCAACACCTTTATTTATTCCCCTTTAAATTACCCCCAAACCAGGCCACAGCATGACAGCATTATCAATGGCTGTCATGCTCAAATCTATATGCGTGCTGCCACCCAGTGGCCATGTGCAAACAGCACCCTGTTTAATGACCTCATTCATCCTTGATCTGCAGAGGAAGACATAGAGAACATAGAGACAGCAGCATCTCTGATTTTGCAGCTTGCATTTCACAGCACTTTGCTCAATAAAGAGAGGTGGCACTCTTATAAAGAGCTGGTATTTATGGATTTACTTTAAACCTTGGTTCTTAGATGTGCTGCACTAGTACTTTGCTGCCACAGTGGTGGAGTATTTGTATGTGTGTGTGTATCTCATTGTATTGTCTCCCCCTGTGCACCCCAGGGAGACGTGGAACTTGAATCCCCCAGAGGTGCGAAACGCTCAGCTGCAGTACGCAGGTTGGGGACCCCAGGGTCAGCAGCTGGTAAGAACTACCACTCCCATGAACCTCTTCTCTCTTTTCTGCATGCTGATGAGCAGTGATTTTTGAGTAATTGGCCAACTGCATGTATTAATAAGTGATTTCCTGAGACTGCATTTTCCTCAAGTTTGATTCCTTCAGCGGTACACACACATCACTCAGGATGCAAATTGTCCTAACGATTCACTGAAATTTCCCTGGTAAACTCCCTTCAAATTAAATACCTTCACTTCAGTCGCGAAAAGTAATGTTCCTTTGAAACGATCCTAAAATGAATCACCGTCATACACCCCCATCATCACTCAGTCTTACTTGTCACAGCATTAATAAGCTTCAGTCTGTTGCTTTGGGCAGACAGACTGTAAGTGATTACATTCTGTGCACAATGCTATTAATTACCTGTAATCTCATCAGCCGATTAATTAATAGAGTCTCTAGATTGATACAGCCTAGAGTTTCCCACCATTAGTCATGAAATGGCTTCACTTCCAGCAGCCACGTCGCGTTGGTGTGATCTCGAGCAGCAGCTGGCTTCCCTTTAGGTTCAGATGTCCTCTGTCAAGGAGGTGGAGGTTGAAGTGAAAGGTGTCCATCTGCTGAAACAGAAACACACACCCACACACACGGCATGCAAGCTAACACATGCATTCATGTTCGGACTATCTAATAAACATAAATCAGCCAACCTGTTAGCCTGTTTCCAAATCCCTCATGCACTTGATTAAATCTCTTTTACACACCTGTGGTTTTGTGTTTTAGCAACTGACAACTCCCACGTCAATGCACGCACACACTCACAGCTGTCCCGCCACATGTTAAACTGTCTGTTAGGCTAAAAAAATCAATGTAATTGGGCTAATAAGCAACATCTCAATCCCTCAGAGGATGGACTGCCATTTATTTACATGTTTTCCTAGGTGTGTGTGAATGTGCGTGCATACCCGTGTGTTCTGTCCTACCCGAAGACGCTTCTTGCCTTTTTGTTGTAGGTAAATCCCCCAGTGAATGGACAGCTTGAGTAGAGCTCAGGGAGAGAGCTTCACTTTCTTTTCCCTGCTCCCAATAGGGGGCTAATCTCCCAACACATGGCAGATAGACATTCTCACACAGCTCTTGTCAAACCCAAAGTATGACCGCTCAGCCCCAGGAGGCCTCCCTGTATTAGCTTTGAAAGAAACTGTGTGTGTGTGTGTGACAGGGAGGGAGAGAGAGAGAGAGAGAGCTTTGTCCAAAATCATTTAAGTGCCTAATTACAAGCGGACCAGGGGTTTTAGACTAAAGTCACATGACTCACACAAGTAGCTTGTGTTTTAGACAGAGTTTCAGCAACCTGTCATCCTGCAATGTTAGAGATGTTGATTTCAGTCCCTGTTACTTTAACTAAGCATGATGCACTTGAACAGATGAGTAAACAACAGAATATGAGGCTAGGACCCAATAGCAGAAGCACACGGCAGACAGACAGACTCAAAAGTGCAACCTTGAATGTTACATAGAACAACCAGGCTTGAGCTGGGCCAGAAACTCACTAATGAAAACTGGGGAGACTAAAGTTAAAAGTACAGACTAGAGGCTTTGCAGAGTGGCTGCGTCTGCCGGAGAGCAAACTCAAGACCAATCGCTGAGAGAGGTTTAAATAGGCCAGGAAGGAAGGCAGGACCTACTACCCTGTACACGACCCGTGACAATATCCCTTGGGGTCGTTTCCTGTAGTTGGTTTGGATTATGTACTCACTCCTAATAAACCCCCCGCTGTTTGCTTAAGTTGGAAGTTATTCTGTGCCATCTGAGCTCGAAATCCGTCATTCTCACCTGCCCAAACAAACCAAACTAAAGAATTAAATGGCCCAGAGTTTGAACAAACCTCTCCAGACTTGGTGTGAACGCTCCGTGCGTTTTGTATCCCAGCCAACTTTGGCAGTGTTCTGTCTTTCCTTCGGCAAATGGGGCCAGGCCTTCTCTCTGTGCTGTGGCCTAGATTAGCTTCTATACAGGGACTCCATCTGCACCGAAGTGACAACTCACATGGGCCTTCGACTTACCTCTCCTCCAGAGGAACTAATGATGACAGCTCCTGTTTTTACCTTTGAGGGAATGCAGGGTTTGCCGGAGAAACTTTTAACTAGCCTAGTTGTTCACTGTGTACAGACTACATGCCGTGTTGCTATCCATTTGGGAAGACTGTTCTACAAAATAAAGTTCCTGTGGTACTAAGGTTTGACTCTGTTTACACTCTAGCATGAGGTGAAATAGAAGTAATACTATATTGTTTGGCATGGTAAAAGATAGTTCTGCAAATACGGATGTGCGTGATACCTCTGCTGCATCAAAAGATAGCTCTGCATCACGGATCATCCTCTACAGTACATCTACAGCAGCGGTTCCCAACCTTTTCCAACTCACTTGAAAATCTCAAAGATGTTTGTTTTTTTACTCTCTCTCTTTTTTCTTTTTTCTTTTTTACAATTGAACACTCAGGACTGAACTGAAGCGGAAACAAGGAAGCTCCACAGCACAGTGTTGCAGCACTTTCAGTATGAGAGAGTTTGAAGGAGCTGTTGTTTGACGGGGGTGGATCACTTGTCGATTCACCATCTGTCTCTTGACTCTCTTTCCTTTTAATTCTTCCTGTTGCTAACCAGCTATCCATTTTGATATATACATATATGCATATATATCTCCATATATATGTATATACTATATGATGTGGTCCGGCGGCAAAGTGGCCGGTGACAACATAGTGAAGTTCCTATCGTTGGCTTATCACAGTGATGCCTAATACGAGAAAAAAAAAAGTTTTTAATGTTTTTAAAACATTTAAAAACATTATTTATATTTTTTTCACGAAAATCATACTGTTTTACAAATGATTTGCTGCCCACTTGCAATACCTACCACTGATCTACAGTACTGGATTTCCTACTGTAAGTCAGCCTGTCATTCAGGCTCCAAAATTCACCTATGTTTTAAGCTCGAGGCCAAAGGATTCCATAATCTTGGAGATATTGAACAAACCTTTTTCTGTAGTAGCCTCCGATTGATTTTGAGTATAGCATTAGCACTGTAAAGAAGAAATATCCCAGCCCCAACAAAAAAACAACCTATCTCCATGGGTGCGGATGATTATTGATTGTTATGATTATTATTCTCTGTAATGAAAGAGTTGACCTTGAGTTATCCTGCGAGCTCTGCAGGCCTCTCCCTAAAGGTACATAACGTCAAGGTCAGAATCAGCCCCCAACTTTAACCAGAAACTAATGGAGAAGTTTGTTTTCCTTGTTATTATTACTTTTTTAGTATTTTGTATAGAGGTATGCTAGCAAAGATTAGTAACATCTGCAGAATTTAGCTGTAAATATGCGCATCAATCTGCAGTGTTTGTCTTTTCCGCCTGTAAAAGCGTCACGCTAAACAGGATGCTTCAGCACTTTCTGTCCCAGGGTTGATCTCGTAAGGTGCAGGTCACACGATTGCGTGACCTGCATCTTATCCTGATCTCACCCCCCCCCATGTTTTGTCAGATCCTCATCCTTTCCCCTTGTGCGTGTTGACAATAATAATGCGCTGCTTTATTCATCACTGTAGGGAATTCTCAGGTCAGGCTCAGCTACAGAGCAGCACCCCTGGAGCTGCTAGGGATTCAGTGTCTTGCTCAAGGGCACTTCAGCCGGGCGGAGGCTGCTTGCCGACACCGGGTTTGAACTACTGATCCCAAGACCTTGTTAATACTTCTTTCTCCTCTCTCCTGCTTGTAGATCTTCATCTTTGAGAACAACATCTACTATCGCTCCACAGTGGAGAGCCGCTCCATCCGTCTGGTCTCTACCGGCAAGGAGGGCGTCATCTTCAACGGCCTCAGCGATTGGCTGTATGAAGGTAAGGTCACGCCATTGAACCGCTTCCTTCCCCCCATCTCCCTCTATCGCAATGTGCTGTCTGACTACTGTACAGGAGTGTGTGTTTGCTTTGCATTAGTATTTTGGATGTGTACGACTTCATTTCCTGCAGGTGAATAAGAAATGGAAACTGTCAATTTGCTTCTGGTTCACACAGCTCAGAAAATTAGTGTTCTACATCAGTTGATTTGCATTAATTCGTCGTACACGCGCTCTCGTAGCGACAATGCCGTCGATCAAAGCTCACCTGCTGCCTCCCAGGAAAAAGGAAGGCCTTTGTGTTCGCATTCCACTAATGAATAGATGTATTAAAACACTGTTCTGCTCCAGCGAACAGTGTCTTAATAACAGAACGAGGGGAGGCGAGACGGATGGATATGAACGGAGATAGGAAGAGAGAGAGACGTACTCTGATATACATCTAGTCATTAATCATTGCATGAGAGTATAAAGAAATGACTGTTCAGCTCATGGATTGATGCTGGGTGTGGACACCCACTAGAAGGAGCCAGAGGGAGTCGAAGCTGCGACAGTGGGGTTATCTAAGGCTACAACGAGGACAAGCGATGTCCTGTGTGACACCGTTTTCTGCACGACCAGCCCATTTTTATTTGACGTCGTCAGCCACTGACTCCTCTGATCCCCGCAGTAGTCAGTCTGACATTTGAATCTCCAAGAGCAGCATCCGTCCTCAGCCATTTAAACATTAATCAGTATGATATTGCAGCGTCTGACCCTTGACTCATATTTATGCGATGCTGAAGGCCTAGTAATTTATACTCATCATTTATTGACATGATAAATCTTTCATTGAGTGAAAGAGAGCGATAAAAAGAGGAGATGGGGGAGGGGGGGCAGGTGTTTGATCTGCCTCTCAATGTTAAAGGAAAATCCCACCATAACACACCCTAGACTCTTAAAAACAGCTATTGGCGATGTACCTTGTGTTTATCGTATTCCCCCGGATAACATGATGATATGTTGAGATATTTCCAGGCAGGTTTTGTTGTCGGTCCCTCCCTCAGAATCAAAGAGCGACCATTTTGCAGTGATGCTCAATAATCATACAGGTAGAGAAGAAAAATAACGCTACCCATCCCTTCAGCCCTCCCTCCAAAGCTCCTCCGAAACATGAGCTACCTATTACTAGGTAGGTAGGTAGGTAGGGGTAGACAGGCAGGTAGTCTGTCCAATCATTTAATTTGGTCTGAATGAAATGATTGGAGGTAGTTTTTCCTGCCCTGCGCCCACTAGAGACACAGATTTTTTTCATTTTAGTGTCAGAGCTCTTGTATTATTGATCGCTATCGGTATGTCCAGAAAAATTCAACAAATACGAAAAGTGTTTCTGAACTAGATTACCTACCCTACCTTTAAATCTACTAACCCTACTTCACAATCAGTGACAGCTAAACATCTACATGTCTTTTAACCAAAAATGGTTCCCAAAAAGTTCCCTACTAAAACTTTCTACCAATGATTCTTAATTTATCACAGGTTTAGTACAGCACATTTAGTCGCTCAATGAGTAAGTGATAGTAAAGTGATTTCCTAAGACTCTAAATAGATCTGGTGATAGTCCAGTGGTGATACTAGCTGTGAGAGGCTCAGATGACCAGCTGGGTTGTGCATTCGTCAGGAATGAGACTGCAAAGCAGAGAGGATTTTCCATGCTGATGACTGTGGCTCTGCTCTGGCCAAGGTCAAGCTTCTGGCTCACACTTCCATGGAGGAGAAACGAGGTCTTTAGCTCTGTCCGTCGCTGCACAACACATTTGATGGTGCGGGGTGTAAGGTTGCAAATGCTCCTCCCAGGCTTAAATATCCTCTGGTTGGTGTTGCTGTCCTGATCCATGATTGTGTGTGTGGGCGATGAGTTGTGTATTTGTGTTTGTGCACATGTAAAAGAGAGAGAGACAGAGACCAACCATCCCCATTAAGAGAGGAAATTAAAAGTGAAATTTAAAAAAGACAGATCTGAGACCTGTCAGATGTGAGTAAGTCTGAGATGCCTCAGTAGATTCCGAAGTGTTCTGTCATCTGTCGGCTGTCTCATTATTGAGGCTGTATGCTGACACATCCCGCAGTGTGACGTAGCCCGAGGTCAACGCTGTTTATTGAGCTCTGGTACGCAGAGATAAAACGTTGTTGTTTGGATTGGAGTCATGTTTGCCCCGTAGACGTTTGGCTAGACGGCTACAGTACATCCATCAGGAAGCTTGTTTGTGAGGTCAGACTCATGCATGATAGATGCTGCCACAACATTCCACTAGTCATTAACATCACAAATAATAACTTTTAAACTTGTGCTCTTAAACACTCTTACTCAGATATGAAGGAGCCATCACAAATATATGCCAGCCTCTATCTTTCAACCAATAATCAACATTTTCATATAAATTGATGTCCATTTTGCTGCTCTATTTCCAGTTGATATACTACAATAGTGAATGAACCTATATTATTTACATGAAAGCTTTTAAATTTGCTCCTTTAAACACCTTGGTCTTTCACGTGGAGGGGGGGAATCCTCTAGCCAACAGGAAGCGATGTGTTTTACTTTTCTAGTAGCAGCAGCAGCGGTTTGTTTGGAGTAAGTAGAAGAAGAACTAGGTAGTTAGCATGAGCAGTGATAGCAACCATGGCTGAACAGACACAGAAAAGAGAAACTCAAACTCCATCAACACAAAATCCAAAGGAGAAGGACGTCACAGTGCTGCACCGACACACTGCTTGATTGTCAGGTGATCTCTGGGAAGTGAGGTGCAGAAACACCACAGTAATGAGACTGAGATACAAAGATGGAGACTAAATAAAAAAGTAAGTAGAACACAACAGAAAAGCAGACACTTTTATTCAAAGCGAGTTACAATAAGTGCATTCAACATAGGTATAGAGAACTACTAGTCACCAGAAATCATAAGTGCATCTCCTTTCTAAACAAGGATCTAAGGCCGTGTTTAGACTGGCAGCCCAAATCCCATTTTTGGCATATCCAGATTGGAATCAGATATCATTTATGTAGTCTAAACAACCAAAAATGGAAACAGATTTATGCAAATCGGATTTGAGCCACATTCAGTGGTTGCTTGATATCCGATTCAAATCACATTTCTAAAGATGCGACTCAGTCTGGATGCTCTAGCCACTCAAATCCCATATCAAACTGTCATTTACGTCACGTGACACATAACAAACAGGTGACAACAAATGAGAGCAAAGAACAATTTAATTAGATTTATTTGGAAAGAAATATGGAAGTGCGTGTCTTAACGAACGAGACTGGGTCGTAAACGCTCACAGACCATGTCAAATGTTCAGCGGCGCATTCTAAAATTGGCAAGCCTCCTATCATCAAAAGTCCCGAGGACTACTGTACATGCTCCCACCAGTCATTACTTTTGGGTAAACACAATACCTCTCAATGCACAGTGATGCCTGCTGTGACTGCAGCACGAAACATAGCTATGCAAATCATCCTCCTCCATCGCTGATGTTGTTGCAACGGAGGAGTTTTGCACTGCGATTGGTTACTGCTATGGCGTGAATGGCGAGATGAGACAACTCCATTTTTCTGTCAGTTGCAAATGTGTGCTAAAGATGTCTGAACTGCCAGCAAACCTTGGT
>CABFOS010025127.1:5186-17703 GCA_900660315.1 Diretmoides pauciradiatus | reverse complement strand
ACACACACACACACACACACACACACACACACACACACACACACACTCACACACACACACACACACACACACACACACACACACACTCCCTACCTTTTAACACATCTCTTCTGTGTGTGACATCTGGTAATGATCATTTTGTATCATACAGTTAGATCAGACTACCGTCAGATTATTCGTTATTTGGTTTGGTTGCTATGGTTTAGTCATTTTACTGTCCATCCACTAAACCATCAACACATTATTAGGTAACGTCTTTCCCCCCATATCACAAACACTTAATGAATCATGTGTCAGAAAAATCACTGCATGAGTGAAAATAGCAGCACTCCAAAAATTAAAAGTCTTGCTCAGGTTTTCATTTTTTTATTTAGGCTCACGCGTTTCCGTTCAACACATTCAACTTAATGAATCATCTTAACAATTAATTAATATAGTGAAATAATAACACTGTGAGGAGTTTTTGCGGCCACAGCACTAATCCAATGACGCATGAGGAACAATGAAGTAAACAATGCCGATCAATATGATGGTTTATTCCCTCAGAACACCGGGCAACAGACGCACCATTCCTGTGTGTCATCTTAAGAGGTGTTGCTGGAAAAAGAGTGTCAACATTCCAATATGAAGGTATGCACCCATTCCAGGTGATCAGTGACAGGGTTTGAGTACCTGAGAAGGGGTTGAGTTCCTGCGAATCATCAAATCATCAAATAAGCCTTAAGGCACCAGAAGTTCAAAGTGTTTTTGCCGGTGGTGTCACTGTGATGGCTCAACATGCTTACGAGGTTAGAAACCTACAGAACCACATTTACAGTATTGAATCCCATAGGAGCTGTCGCAAAGGTGATGAAAGGGAAAGCAGTGGAAATGAAATCTCAATCCCTAATCTCCATGTACCTGCTAGGGACTCTATTTACAATAGAGATAAATAAAAGGTTTTGCCCTGGGTGTTAATGCAAAGCCTTTTACTAGATATGAATCAGTCAATTATTAATCAAATAATTATTGTTAGATCTAGGGAATGATAGATCATTTCAGAATGGAATTTCTATTGATATTTGGGTTGAAGAAAGCACAAGGCTGATCTCTAGTGGTTAGATAGGGTTTAACAGGTGTGAGTGTGTGTTACTTTATAATTACTGTACCATTGATTGGTTCTTCATAATGAGGAAAATAAATTGGATTCAAATAATGATTATGACCTTTGAATAGTCTGAAAATAGTTTCTGCATGGACGACTAACTGGATTTTTACTGTTTTCAACTGACGCTCTCAAAATTAGCAACAGAGGTAAATATAGCGTGTAAAACTACTACTGGATTCTAATAGGTTTTTAGAACATGGGGTGCTGAATAATCTGTTGGATTCCATTTAAAGCGATCTATTAAGGGACTGAGCATAATGAAACCCAACCCGACATGCTCAGTCTGCCTGTACAAAACGTTTACTAAGCCTTTAAGCCAATAAATACAGTACACAGAAAGAGTGATGAAGGACAAAAGTTAGGGTGGGAATAGCATTTGCATTTCTACTATTTGCATTGCGGTGATTCAGCATTCCACAGAAACTGTGTGAATAACTGTGTGTTGTGGAAATGTACTGGAATTTATGCAGGGGGTAAACCGTATGCTCTCCTATTCCCGGTGTCAAAATAGGATATAAGCCTGTCCTACCAGTAGTAAAAACAACAACAACAACAACAAAAACACTTTTGTGCTTCCATACCTTGACAACCACAACACAGCCTTGTTTGCAGATCAAATAATCGGCAAAACCCTCAATGTGGGATTTGGGATTTTGAGTATAATGGGTTTGCTCATCACTCACACCATTCTTTTGAAACCGCGTGTCACCTTTACACCTTATCACCTAAACCTGAACCTCCCTCTCTGCTAGATTGTTCAGAGGCAGCAATGTTGAAAATGGGAGTAATTTTCTTGTTGGAAATAATCAAGAAGTACAAGACAAAGCATCACCACACATTCCATGCCTGTAGCTGGCGGTGTGTGGTGCTTTGAAACGTTCCCACCGTGTGCTCAATTCGTGTGAAGCCCTGTGCCTCCGAAAACTTGAAAGTTCATCTAGGGGATAATAGTGCTCTTGCTTGATTAACTGTTTACATGCCATTTAACGTTTTTGATTATTATCTACATTATTATCATAATTGCTTGTTATTCCTGCACTACTTTTGCACATTTTTTTGCACATTCTTTTCAAAATCCTCTTATTCTTACCTACTATTTGCATGCACAGCATTTTATTATCTTTATTATTATTTTCATTATTTTATCATTATTTCTTTATTATCATTATTTTATTGTTACTTCTTCCCATATTGAGCCGGAATAGGTACTAAATACATTTCACTATACATTATACTGTGTATGATTGTGTATGTGACAAATAAAATGTTGAACTTTGAACTACCTGTATACCATGTAAAGAATGCGATACTATCACTTTTTATACTGTTGAATAGAATATGCTCTGTTGCATTTCTGGTGAAAACAAATTGTTTTGAAAAGGTTTTCTGGCCGTTTCAATATTGTGTTATGTTCTAATCCCGTCTTATACCAATCACTTTTGTTTGTTACTGCTTTCACTCTCTCTCTTTCTCTGTCTCTCTTTCCACATGGCGTGTGCTTCGGCCTTTATCAAGTACTGTAGAGGCTTCTAATTCCTGAACTTAAATCCTCTTAGGATCCATGCTCTATTTCTGCTTGGTGAGACCATGAGGCCTGTAGCTTCTTTTTTGAAATCTCCATTAGGCCAAGCTCATTGGCTGGAAAAGACACACGCATGCACATCAAAACACATACAATCCAGCAATAGACGTCTCTGGCAAGGGATTGACTTTAGACCAGTCCAAGGTGAACTGTTGACACAGGGAAGACATTCATTCATTGTGACTGCAGGAGGTAAGAAAAAAAATCAATAAATCTCTTAATTTGGGGGGATAATAGAGTAAAATAAGTTACAACTCCATGTGCAGGGACAGAAAGCTTTGGCAAATTTAATTTGTTATTTATTTATTTGAGAAAGCTTGATTTTTGTCAGTAGGGATTATCATGAGAATAGGCTTGCACCATCTATATTTGTGTCTCGTTTCTTTCTTGGTTTCCAAGTCCTGGCTTTTGCAAGGAAAAAAACAATTATTTTTGCTACTGTGTGTCCTGAGTCTGTGAACTCAACCAATTTGAATTGACACAAACAGACACACACGTCAAAAGTGACTATAGATTCGTACCTACTGCCAGTCACATTGTACATTTCCCATCAAACTGTGCATCGTGAAATGCAGGTCAGCAAAGCCATCGCAAAGCTTAAATCAAAATTTAATTTTTAGGTTAGAGATTTAACAATTTGATTGTTTTCACATTCAAGTTGTTAGTTTTCAGTATCATCTTTTAAGGTGAAATTGTAGCCGCAAGGGCCAACAGAAAACAAGATAAATCTGATACTACAGTAATCCTCTTAGACTGCATTAATTTAATGAATTATCGTGGGACCCACAGAAGCCCTGCTCCCTAAAGCTGTAACTATGGTTATCTAATGAGAACAAACAAGTGTTACAGACAAGTGTTATGGTCTTCCATACTGTGATTCTCTCATTTCTACTTGACAGGTAGCTCACAAGAAAAATGTCTAGCAGACTTCTTGAAATGGAAGAGAGAGCAACCCAAACAGGTGAGGGGAAGGACCGGTCTCAAGCAAGCATCCATACGGACTGGACATTTTTGCATCTGTGTCTGTGCCTTGTGCAGTTGGTCTGGTTATTTTTGGCTGCATGAAATACACAGTCATTGATTTGCATTACAAAATAGTGTTTTTTCCATGAGGACAAGAGAGTAATTAGCTCTAAAGAGATGAGAAAGATCTGTAGAGCTTTGGCAATTTGACAGCCGCTCTAATCTCTCTCTACTAGCTCCTATTCACCTGTGGTGCATGTGGTTCCTTAAGGGTTGAGATGAGGCTTTAACCCCAGGGGAAGTGAGAACATGCACCTCAAAACCCACCACTGATTTATAGCTGCATGATGTACAACTGTCACAACAAGAACATTGAGTGTTTGTTTTGAGGTCTCAATGGCCACTGCTATATTTTGCATGTCCATAAGAAATAAGTCAATATGTTAGAAGAGCCTATCAACCATTCATTCAAATGCCCAGCAAAGTCATAGCAGAAATAAAGCTGTCATTCAGCTTGAAAAACCACATACTAGATCACAGATTAATTGTGTCTTGAGATGGAGTTTGAGACTGTTGGAACCAGAATCAAATCGCTCTTACAAAATTGGGATGAAATCTTGGCAGAACATTTTCTCCTGTGTCTTCCCAACTCCTTCTCATGTCTCTATCATTCATACTGTCTCACTTAAAAAGCTAGAGAGTTCACTATTCAGTCCCTTTCATTCAATACATATTAAATGGTGTTCTCCTAATCCACAGGCCCAAAAGGAGTGATCAATGACTGGAGGCGGTTTAAGCTAGAAAGTATGGACCATGAAAACCTGCCGCCCGCCAAGAGGGAACTGCTGAGACAGATGTCGTCCCCAGACAAGCCCAAAGATGAGTCCAGAGCAACCATGAACCGCAAGGTACAACACAGTGCCAGTGGGCCTCAACAGAGATGGTACCCTACTAGTGATGTTGACGTTTGGTTGAACCCGGAGGCTGACATCTTTATGAAACTGATCTCCTGTGCCACACTAGTATGGACCTATGTAAATCACAAACACACCAATGGCAAAGAGACTAGCCTAGTTTGTATCTATCTATCTATCTATCTGTCTGTCTGTCTGTCTGTCTGTCTGTAATAGATAGAAAATGCACACAAAAAGTCAGAAATGTGTAAGTAACACCTCATATGCAACAGAGATTGTAATTATTGCTCCTCTATTATTCTTTCAGATGAGCGTCCAGGAGTATGAACTGCTGAAGGAGGAAGACGAGGTATGTCTTAAGAAGTACCGAAAGCAGTGCATGCGGGAGATGCATGAGAAACTCAGCTTTGGGCCCAAGTTCGAAGGTGTCCATGAACTGGACAGCGGAGAGGCCTTCCTAGAAGTCATCGAGAAGGAGCACCACAGCACAGTGGTGGTTGTCCACATCTACAAAGTTGGAGTCAAAGGCTGTGAGGAGCTCAACAACTGCCTTGCCTGCCTGGCCACTGAGTACCCCACTGTAAAGTTCTGCAGGATCGATGCAGTAGCATCAGGTGCTGGCGAGCGGTTCTCTGATGATGTCTTGCCTGTTTTGCTGGTGTACAAGGATGGCGAGCTGCTAGGCAACTTCCTGGCCTGCACACAGCACCTAAACAAGGAGTTTTTCGCCATCGATGTGGAGGCCTTCCTCAACAGCTATGGCCTGCTGCCGGAGAAAGAGCTGCCTGCGTTGGCTGATGAAGAGGAGAACAATGTAGAGTGAACAAGGAGAGTGGCTGCTGAAGAGGCAGGGGAGAAGTATTGGTGAACAGGTTAGGGATTGTGATCTTTTGGGCTACAGTATAGAAAATACATAAAATCCCCACTAGGTCACTAGTGTTTGAGGATTGGTCCGTAAAAGAGAAATTGTTTTGTATACAGTTGATGAAGAGACACATGGATACGGCTTAAGATTATGGGATGTTAATTTATAAAATATATCAAATAAATACAAGATAAGCATGCAATACAAGATTTGTGTTCCACAATCCCGCGCCAAAACCAGCCCATTCCAATTAAAGAGAAAGTAACTTTTTATTTTGTAATGTTAGAAAATTATGAAATGTTGCATTGGCTTGTAAAACATCTGATGATATATGTTTTAGATAGAATTTGATGTATAGGCCAGATCTTGTTCAGATCCAGTGTTCATACCATGTTAAATCCTAAACGTGATACAATATCTAAACAAAACTCCATGTTTTAGTGCCACATTAAGAAACACAGAAAGTCATCAGTGGAGTGGACGGTCAACCGGAAGTGGTCAACGCATTCTGGATAGGGACACATTCTCCCTCTGTCCAGTCGACTCTATCTATCCTGTCTTACCGAACCAGTGCAGTGGGATGTGCACGTTGCATCTGGAAAATATTTCCACAAGCCTCTGACAGTAACGTCATCAGAACTGAGTGAATCCATTATTGTGGAGATAGCAGAAAGTCATGGAAATATGGTTGGGCTTGTTGGTTTTCTTCCTGTTCAGTGTTAGCTTTCAGCATGATGCTCAGTACTATACTATCACCAAATTTCAATTTCCTAACGACAAGTGTAAATTGTGTACTGAAATATGATGGAAAACCTTAGACCTGTTGTCCAGAATAAGATGAAATAAAATAAGATAAAATAGTAACTCAAGGTTCAGTTTTGTTTTGATCTCAAGTATTAAAAAAATGCTTCCCTTTTTGAGTTTCCCTTTTACAAGTATGTTGTTTAACCAGTGGAAGTCATTTCACTACAAGTTTTTCAAAATAGAGGTGAGGATAGCAATCAGATAGATGTAACGTTGCAGAAGTCTCTCTCTCTCCCTCTTCTGCTACAATAGGCTGTCACACGTCACATAACCACAACCAATAGCCTAATAATTATAGACTTGAGTCCCCTGTGACCGTAATGGGGTTCAGGTAGAAGTTCAGGCATAACCACATGTTGTGGTTTTGTTATGTTGTGTTTTTGCCTGAACAAAAGCATGCAGTTATTATAAGTAAACATTGTAGTATTTACACTAAATTGCAATATGTTATGAATTAAACTGATAGATTTAATACCATGCATGCACATCATCTGTTGTAAGCTTGTATAATTAATCCTAAAGGTGGCTGAACCATAACCTAGTAAACAGAGGTTGGTGACAGAGACTGACAGTCATCGTGTTAAATAACAGTCATATTAGAGTGTCATTCAATGGTGAACAGACCTTGTGATGACAAAGATCCACACTGAGCTAATCAGGCCAATCCTCTTACAGGATTAAAGTAGTATCTTTGGTGGCTGACTGTATGCTTTTACCTGTTTAGAGACAATGGTCATCTCAATCTCACCATTAAATGGAATAAAATAGTATCATACCGTGTATGTAAGCTATTTAAGATGCTTTGCTATCCCTTGGTGACGCATCACAACCATAATTAAGACAAATATTAACATTTTGTCATGGTAACGAAATGCATTTCTTACTGTTGGCAGAATACCTTTGACACCTCTAAACATATACCGAGATGTCTCATTCTATGTTGTTTCATGTAAGCAAATTCCTGGCAATAAATTAAGTAAATTTCTGACATCTTTCTGGAAAAAAAGGTCCTTGGTTCCTAATTACTCAAAAGGCAAGTGTCTGTGTCTGGGAACTGTAACATGCAAATATTTCTCCAAGGCCATCTGGCATGGCCTGCATAGCCTCTAGCTGGAAATGGCTTGCTTTTCACATAGTAGCGTGTCTAAGATAAGATTTATCATAACTTTTTCAATACCTCCCACCTTCCGTGCAGTGAGGTTTCCAGGTGCCCAAACGTGTCACAACAGTCTACTCCAGATTGGCTGCGCACCTGGACTAGCAATACAGTACATACAGTACTTGGGTGGTAGCCGAGTAGCCAAAACATCCCATCTTGATTCTCCAGACAGCACATACCACCACTGGCCAGCACAATGTACACCAACTAAGTGTGTATACCTGGGGATGTGCCACTGAGCTTGAGCAGCGTAGCAAAGCCATATAGTATCTACTGCATAGCTGGCATTCTTCTAACAAGGGCTAGAGTTCAGTGAGTGCAGTGGAAGCCCTCGGCTAAGGAAAACACGAGAATCAATGCCAGGGTTGAGGGAAAAAGAAAATCAGCTCAAACCAAGATGACTCATCTCTATTTAGAGGAAGCACAAAATGACCAACAATAAATAGTCAGTGATCAGAAGGCATGTTTTGCCCCAGCATACTGTAGAGCATATACATAACCAAACCCCTGTGAGCACTGATTGACTCAAACCATAACACCCCTCAAATAAATATTTATCTCAGTGCACTGACCTCCTGATCCCTCAGCCATTTACATCATTTGCTTCACTAATTGGAGAAGTTTTGTTTATTTGGACTCGTGGACATCCCCGCTGCAACGCTCTAGTTCACCCGCATAAAACCCTGTTTCATGATGTCACGGCTCACCCATAGATCGTCCTCTTCCCCGGTTACCAAAAATGGACAGAGGAACAGGAGGAGATGACATAACTTAGAAATGTGATCACTGGCTCATAAAAGAATCATAAAAGAAACCAAGCCTGTTTTGATTAACGTTGTTTGGATACTTGCGAGTGCAGAAGTGTCTTTCAAGTGTATAAAAAACACGGCAACCAGTGCAACAACACAGCCAATCACATGCTATTAGAAAAACAAAGAGAGAGTAAGTAAGTAATCTGGTAAAGGTTAACAGGAAGAGGGAGGGAAGAAGGGTTAAGTATAGTATAGTATAGTATAGTATAGTATAGTATAGTATAGTATAGTATAGTATAGTATAGTATAGTATAGTATAGTATAGTGAAATGCTCCTTTGGGCTGGTGTCAGTGGAGTTTCTCACACTAGACTCAAAAGGAAGTGAGTTTTCTGCTGAACATGAGCGGGCAGATGGATGGATAGATGGATAGATGGATGGATTAAAATAGTAAGATAAGGTAGCAACGCTATATCATTATATATCCATAATGCCTGCATCCTCCAAAACATCTTTTGGGGGGAGGCAGTAACTCTGTCTGTAGCACCGAACCCCCCAACTGCTCGAGGCGCCGTTAAGCAGCAGCCCCATCCTGTGTTTGCATGTGTGTGTGTATTTCGGGGCCTGTGTGTGTAAAAAATAACAACTGAGTGAAAAAATGGAATTTACCCTCAGGGATTAATAAAAGTAGTTCTTCTTCTTCTAATTCTTTTGCATTCCTGCCAAGAATTCCATCACTAACACAAAAAATAATTCAGACCAAGCCTCATTTCTTCAGTTCAATGATTAGTGGAAATGAAAAGTAAGTATGACCTCTGGGGTTCACTCTTTTAACAAGTTCAGGCAACATCCAACATGGCTGACCCAGATTCAGACGATTGCACTGCAAAGTTGAGGTACTGTAGGTGCATCTCTGCATCCAGGCCTGTCAGTTATAATAAAACATCCCTGCTTCCTGGAGCAAACCGTTCACTTAGCAGTTCCCTTAGTGACTGTATTTTGTCTTACATTAGCACCACATTGGTTATTCACCGGTAAACCATTCTGGTATTTGTCAAAGCTGGTCCAGACAGGGTGTAAACACCCCACACCACAGAAGATGAGGAATGATAAAGAGTAAAATCGAAATTGGAGGCATTAAAAGCACACATATTGAGTAACAAGTAATAATTCAGTTTAGGTCAATAATAACACACACACACACACACACACACACACACACAGTTATGTGCACTAAAATGACGCATTAGCGCCATCTTCTGGTATTAAAATAGCTCATTCCATCTTCAGTCTAGACGAAATACACTAAACGTAAATAAAAACATCTCGTGTAAATGTCTTTAACTCTGTCTCCTGTCAACTGTGTCTTACCTGAGTCCTCAGACATGAGTCAGCCTTTCAAACGTCTCCGTGGTTATGGAATAAGGAGCGTGGCTGTGTTTAGTTGTTACTTGTCACGTTTGATTTTCTTCCCTCACTACATTTCCCACAATGCACCAGGGGACGGGAGGGACGAACTCCAAATGTTAAACTGCGCATGCTCAGACGGGACTGCTGTCGGGAAAAATGGCGGCAGTACTGCTGCAAGTGTTGGAGCGAGCAGAGATAACTAAACTTCCGAAAGCAGTACAAAATAAACTCGAGAAGTTTCTTTCTGATCAGCAATATGAGATCGATTCTTTGAAAGCGCATCAGGAGCAGTTTAGGGTTGATAGCGGTAAGAGATGATTTGCTATTGAGCTTGTAAGTGAGTGCGCCTTAGCTGGCTAGCTAGCTAGCTAGCACCGACACAAGCTAATGTGTTTTGATGTGATTCCACGCGTTTACTGAAGGAAGCTAACGTTCATGTTTTTGCTTAAAACAATACGAATATCCAGGCTAAACTGTTCTGTCTGTCAGTCAACGACTTTGGCAATATGGTCAAAATAAAATGTAGAGCAAAGTAAACAAGTATCACTTAAAGTCGGCTAGCTTCTCTTATGTGCGTTGATCCTATCATTTTCCTACAGAACAACAATTCTTCGAGAAAGTGAAACGACTTGAACAATGTCAGGAGGAATTTGTGTCCCACACTCAGGAACACCATAAACTAAATGAAAAGTTCTCCAAGCTTGGTGAGCGTTAATTTCTTACCCTGCCATAGCTATACTAGCTTACTGACCGTAATCTCCATCTGTCTCTATTACTCACATTTACATTACATTCGGCATTCTCCCACTTAGATGAGGAGCTGAAAAATGTGCGTGAGAAGAACAAGGAATATGAAGTTGCACAAGAGAAGTTGTCATCGGAACAGGTAAGTCAAATAAGAGGAGTCTTGAATGTATTGCTTTGGTTTAAGCAGTATTTGTTCAGTTATATTGTGTATTCATTAGTGTGACTGCAGTGCAATGCAGTCAACACTGCATTCTATATGGAACACACTAGCAACTGCCCACACTAGAGTATTTCAACCACACACACGTGCATATGTGAGGTTGTCCATCTTTGTGAGGACCAAATTGTGGTGTGTGTGTGTGTGTGTGTGTGTGAGAGGGATTGAGATACACACCAAGCAGCAGTCACATTCCCCTGGAATTTTTTTCTAGTTACTACTTATTATGGTGCCTGTGCTAACAATTAATACAAGCCTGTGTAACTATAGAGAATGCTGCTTGCATTAGCTACAGTCATGGTTGATGTCTAATTGTCTATGTTCTCCTTAGTCAAATCATCTAACTTACATCTTACATACACATATTTATCATAGATTCCTAAACTGAACCACTGTCCACTGAAGGCACTGAAATAAGTGCTTAGGCCTAAACTAAAATAAATCCTCTATCGTTGGTCCATTATGAAGTGGCAAGATGGCAGCATGTAGGTGTTTTTCAAGAGACACATTTTGTTTGGATTTTCTGCTTGGAGTTACTTATTGGGTGACCTTCAGAGAAGAACATAAAAGTATGCTCAACTCTGATAACATTGAAAATGGGCAGTAAAACAATATTATGAAGTGAAGAGTATAGTTAGTCGGGCTGACTGGGGGAAATATGGATGTCCGCCCCAACTGCAGATATAGCCTATGCAAGTAGCATTACTTGTGCAAGCTATACCTACAATCACTATGATTAAGCTAACACATATGTTTGTTTTAGGCTGTGCTGTCAAAAGCCAAAGAACAACTGGAGGCAGAAAAGCGAGAGCTTGTGCGAACATTGGAGAGGAGATCCTTGGAAGTGGAGAATTTAAATGGTATGGAAAGATGAATTCCAATGAAGGACATGTCTGAAACCTGGCTATACACAGGTTCATTTATAGACATTTGTATTTTGTATATGTAACACTTTGTTGAGCACTTGTTCTCCCACTTCCCTCCAGAGGACTTACGGCAACTCAATGACAAACTGGTGGAGGTCAGCGCCTCCAAGATGGCGCAGCAAATCAAGCTAGACGAGCTCGAGGCAGCAGAGGTCAACCTAAAGGTGCGGCATACTTAATCATTTAAAAGTAATGGTTGTCGGGGGATTCATGTCATTCTCATGAGTAGTTATTATGGCTGAACATTTTGTTGCCTATCACTGTATATAGACTAGTTTTAATGTTTTTAGATCTGATTTCTATAACCGATAAAGTGTCTGCTGTAGAAGAAAATCACTCCATGAGTGAAAATAGCAGCACTAAAAATTAAAATGCAAGACTTTGCTCAGATTTCCATTTTTTTTTTTATTTAGGCTAACGTGTTTCGGTATGTGCCTTCATCAGAGCAACAGTGTCTGCTGTCTTTGTAAATCAGCTATTACCTTCTTGAACTGTAACTGTTGCTACTCTAAACCTTGCTTTGTAAACAAAAACAAATCTTGTGAGAAAACAGGATTTGAAATGAATTGCATGGCACTGAATTGTATTGCGGTGGTGCATTGCCCATCTAGTACAGGGAGAAGCGTATGGAACAGGAGAAGGAGCTGCTGCATAACCAGACAACTTGGCTGAATGAGGAGCTGAAGGCCAAGAGTGAGGAGCTACTGACCCAGTCCCGTCAGAAGGGTAACGAGATCCTGGAACTCAAATGCAGCCTGGAGAACAAAGAAGATGAGGCATGTTTCCTGAATGTATTTATTTTCATATTCATGTACTAGGTAAAGAAACCAAGAACTAGTTGTTTGTGATAACAACCTGGTAAGGAGTTGGCAATTGGCAAACAAAAGAATGTATGGTTTTTATGAAAATCCTAGTTAAAATTACTATGATATGATGTAAGCACTTTCTTGAGTGTTGGTCAATTACCACCGTATGCCATGCTAATCTGGCAATATGTGTTTTCTGTTTGTTTCTGAATTCCAGTTGAACAGA
>CABFOS010025115.1:0-15762 GCA_900660315.1 Diretmoides pauciradiatus | reverse complement strand
GCAGGAAAGCCAAATGGGAGCCATGAGGAGAGACGGCTCGATACCAGCCCAGCGGGGCTTCATGGGGGACCACTACACTATCTCTGGGCGTAGAAAGGAAGGTGGGTGGGGGATTTGAGTCACGTGAGGCAGGGAAGGCAGCAAAAAGGGTGAAGGAGGTAAAGGGCAGATTGAAGGATGGAGGGAGGAGTTGAAGGCAGAAAGAGAGGGAGGAGAGGGCAGATGAAGGGTCAGATGTATTTCCTGTGCGCTGTGGATCTTGATGATGTCCCTCCCCAGGGTCACTCTGGGCTCTGGCTGTACAGACGTCCTCAAGAGAGGGGGTCAACGGGTCTCCGTGCACACGTTTGCATGTGTGTGTGTGTGTGTGTGTGCGCGCATGTGTGTGCATGTGTGTGTGAATGGTCAGAGAGTTCGCCGCCGTCTCTATTTCTAATTCACACCACAGTGAGGTGGGAGTAAAAGCCCCATTCCAATTTAATTAACTCTCCTCTGAAGTTTGAATTGACCTTTTAACATTTTTTTTTAATTTTTTGGTATTGAGCATTGAGCGGTTACGTCTGTTGCCGCACAGTACGAAGGACCCGGGTTCCATCAGCCATGCAAATCTGAGAGAATGAATCATTGAGCGACTTACAATACCTACGCCTCGCTCAAAGACACGTCCTCCCCTAAGCACAAGGTCAACCCAACACCCTCCAGGCACCCTCCGCAGAACAAGACCATGAAGCTTTTATTAAATGTTGCCAATTACTTTACAATCAGCGGCGTAAATTGTTTTCCCTTTCAACTAATCTCGCCTTTCAATCTCCTTTCCCAGCGTCTCCTCACCCAAACCATGTGGGGCGGGCATGTCTAAAGCTGAAGGTGTATGTCAGACCTCCAGGTAAGTCACGCTCTAACTACACACACACACACACACACACACATGTCCAGATTGGCTATCAAAGTAACATTAGGGGAGAATTAGAGGTCTGATAGAAAGCCCTGGCAACACTCTCTGCTCTGATTCACAGACCAACCAGGCAACAGTTTCACACCTAGACACACATACGCACTTGCCAAAAAAACACAAGCACAGACACACACACGTACATAGGCACATGTACGCGTTCACACATACACTCACACGTACACAGAAGCACACGCACGGGTGCAAGGTGGCATGTGCACATCACATCGCATCACCCCGGGTGCGAGAGAGAGAGACCTTCTGTCCTTGTGGAGAGAGAACAAAACAGCCTGGAAGTGTTCTCTACTAAATATTTCTTCAGTATCCCTCAGTTTTCTCATAAGAACTCACCAAAGCCTAATAATAAACCTCTCACATACTGTAGAAGTCTAATAATAGACGCATCAGCTTTTTAGTAGAAGTCCCAGCTCCTCCTGCATCAGCATCCGTTGGTAAAAGATGAAGCATGACTTGCTTACCACACCAGTACTGAGTCTGTTTCCTACTTAGTGAAATTGAAAATAACTCCCACGTAGATTGGCATCCACAGTGTTCGTGAGTGTGCCAGGACGGCCTATGATAACGTGGTTTAAAAGCTGAATTAGGCAGCAGGCGGCGCCAGGCGTTACACAGTGAAAATCCCACCTGTGTTTCTTCAATGGTTTCAACCCAGATTTAACCTTGTGAACTTTGAACCTGACTGACTGAAAAAAAGTCTAACCAGGCTGCTAATACGTATCTCCAGATGATGCCGCGGCTTTGAAGAGCTTGATGAAAGCACTAGAGCCATAGCCCAGCTTCCCCTCCATAATTACTGAAACAATTTTCATTCTTTCTTCCATTCTGTCATTGCTTTTTGATGCTGCTCTTTTGCACTGTTATAGTAATCTGTCTGACATTGAAACTTTCATCTCATCTGTGAAATATTGTCACTACAGTGAGCTCTGAGCGGATGCACATGTGTGTGTGTGTGTGTGTGTGTGTGTGTCAACTGCTCCAGATTCCAAGTCTCTGTGATTAAACTGTAATTAGGTTGGTTAAACCCCCTGCAGAGCTCAGTGGCTGTCATCTGCTCCTCCTCCCTCTTTCCTCTCCTCTTCTCCTTCTGTCATCTCTCCTCCTCTCTGGCTGTTGCAGAGGATACTTTTGTGGTTTGTCACTCACTTTCCACATTTTTTCCCATAACGCCACTTGTCTTCCTGTAAAAAGCATTATCTTGTTCCTTCATTTTGTCTATGTCTCTCTCTCTCTGTCTCAGTTCAGATGTTTTGTCGTTTTTCTTTTCTTTATGTTTCAGATGGGTCGGGATACGACTCCCCGGAGCCCTTCCTCACTGATGGAGGTCCAAGCTGGAGGCCAGGGTCCATGGCCCTGTTAGCTGTTCTGGCCTCACTGCTCCTGGGACTCTTCTCTTGGCTGTGACCCCCCTCCTTCCTGGAGCTCCCACCCAGGGTTGCTGGGCTGGGCTGGCTGTCCCTCTAAATCCACCACCCCTCAGGGAAGCCCTCTGTCTCCGTCCCCTCCCACCTCCACCTCTATACTACCACCAACCACCCCCACTGCCAGCCCGCTCCATGGCCCAGCCACGGACATCCTTCCCAGGCCTG
This sequence comes from Diretmoides pauciradiatus, assembly GCA_900660315.1. NCBI lineage: Eukaryota > Metazoa > Chordata > Actinopteri > Trachichthyiformes > Diretmidae > Diretmoides > Diretmoides pauciradiatus. Next base: position 13,203 of record CABFOS010025115.1, on the reverse strand, counting down.
GCTGAGAGGGTTGGGCTGCTGATCTGGAGCTAACTGGGAAGCTGTCCTGGATCTCTGATTCCCCCCGATTCCGGGTGAAACAGATGTGTTGCACCTCTCAGCTGGAAAACACAAGGGAAATCTCTTTGCACTCATTTCAGGGGGTCCTTTGGTGTGACTATTGACTCTTGGCCACTGATGGGGTAGATATAGCTGTGGCTATGATTAAACTTGTAATTTCAATGCAATTCCTATCATGTGATCATGCCAGGATGCATGCCAAGCGATAGGCCTGGATGCACAAAAATTGGATTTTGCTCACAATGCTGTTATCAAAGGGAGAATTGGAAGTGGCCAAGCTAGCATTGTAATTGGAATTCTATACTGTCTGGATGCAATCCAGCCACAATGAGCATATGAGCAATGTCAAGAGCTGGAGAGTGGAAAGTGGCCAGACCTGTGGGAAAAAACAGGGAATAATCAATGCAGGCACAGATTTAAATAAACACCGCCAGGGGGGAAGCTTACCGGGCATTTTCAGGCCAGTGTAGATGCTCAGCAATGTGATATGGAAATACATTGTAATGACAACTGTAACCATAGCCTGTGTCAGTGGGAGGGTGGGGTTGGAGTGTGTGTGGGGGGGTTGGTCTGGGTTATGGGGGTAGGTGCGGGTTTGGGGTTTGTTGAGGTGTATATGTGTTTGTCTTATTCATGTTTCTAAACAAAGCATTTATCACAGCCTGGTCTGCACAGGCGTCTTCAGCACTGTCTAATGTCAATACGGTCGGGTGACTTTTGGAACCATGACTTTCTCATGTATGAATGTACCACTGGTCACCCACCTCTTGTCTATGTGTATTATTATGACTGTGGTCACTTACAGTACCTTCTCTCGGACCGGCAGGATGGGTGGATGGGTTGGGGATGGGGGTGAAGTAGGGATGAATGAAGGACAGGTGAGAAAAGGAGGCGACACTCAGTTGCATGACCACTGTGAAACCTTCAGATCAATCTTGTTTGTAACGATGATATATTTTTTCATGGGGGAAAAATAGGAATGCCCTACTACTGCTCTCTTGCTCTCCCTGAGACTTTCCAAACATCAAAGGAATAAACAACCTCTCTGCTCGCACGTTTTCTCCTGTCTGGCATGCGGCCGTTGATGGATTAGCTTGGTCTGGGAGATAAATGAACCCACCGGGTGAAAATGACTGGAAATCAGCTCTCAGACCCCAGGCCGGATCACAATGGACATGAACACTGACTGAAGCTGATCCTGGGTCTGTGGGTTAAACCAATAAGAGAAGGCCATGGCAAATGAGGCAAGTGTGTGTGTGTGTGTGTGTGTGTGTGTTATCATCAGAAAAACACAAACATACACACAGTCTCTGATAATGAGACTGTTCCTCTGAGACTGTGCAGCATTCATGGACATGACTATAAAGGGAACAGCACAAAGAGAGAGGGAGTGCAGAAGGGAGGGAGAGGAGAGAGTGTGTGTGCGTCAGGGGACTGACACTTCTTTAATCTTGGGAAGTGAACATAATGAGTAAGCACTGTGAACACACAGACACACGCGCGCGAAGATGTACAGACATGCACGCAGATACAGACACATACAAACATACAGTACATTCACCTGTAGAAAGAAACATGTACGCTTACAAAGACACACATATTCTCACATATACACATGTACAAAGACACATACATGTACACACACATACAACTACACGCAAGAAAACACAGACAAGGGGAAGCACTCCCTTCCCTGTTTCATCTTATTTTTGTAGCATTTACAATCACTGTTAATTACTCCTGTGTGGGATGCAGTGATGGGGTATAGCCTGTGGAAGATTTAAAAAAAAGGAAAAAAAGTTTTAAAAAAAAGTGTCTTCTTCTATTCCACTGATGCTGTCCTTTTATCGTTCTTCTTCTCTGGTTTGTGATCCATGGTCGGTAGCGGTAGGATGCCTCCAGGTCTGAGCGTCATGTATGAGTTTGTCTCTCTTTTCTGTTGTGGTGTTCGTGTGGAAGCTGACCTCAGTCATTAAGTAAGTCCGTCGAAAGTAAACACAGAAGTCAGAGCAAGGAGAGAAACACACAAATAAAGATTGTCTTTTTTGTCTACTCGAGAAACAGTCAAAGTGAGTGAAATTTCTTCAATGTGAATTAATTTTCATTCGATTTTTTATTCCTGCGGGCAGATGATTGTTCGATGGCACCTGGCTCTTTATTTTTCCTAGTCTATCTTCCTTTGACGTCAGAGTTCTGGGACCGCGCGCAGCACTGAGCTCTGACAGACTCACACCATGAAATTATTCAGATGAAATCATCCTCCCCACTCCTCAGATGTTTCTCCCTCAGCAATGTGACAGCTAATCTGAACTGCTGACAACACCGAGACCGAATAGCCCGAATAGCCTTTCCGGCCTTGTTTTCATCAGTGTCCCGGCAGACTGTCCCATAACAGATATGTCACAGGTTTGATCCCCGCAACAGCCAAAACGTCCATCAACAGTCATGTGTCATGCCAAAAATGTGACTATGAAATGTTTCCTCTCCCGTCTGACCTCAATACATTACCATCAGATCATGACATGCACAGACAGATAAACAAGTCAAACTAGTCATTTCCCCCCAACGGGCCACTTGTTGGGACCAGTGCTAGCTTGAGACATTTATCAACGCTGGGTTAAAAGCGTTATGTGAACCCACCGTCCCACTGACTCGACTCCTTTGGCAACAGGACGCAAATAAAAGCATATCAGGAATGTTTTTTTGGAGAAAACTGAGGTACATGAATAATAGATGAGTCTCTCGTGGGCCCTCTCGTGGAAGCCCGGCTAATGGCTATCGATGTCTCTGGTTTCCATCAAAATACTTCATATGAGAGCTCAATTCGAATGGAGGAAAAATGAGATTTCAGTAAAGGAGACAAGGGAATGAAATTATCTCTGTATATTGAGACACGAGCGTGGTCAGCCAATTCGGAGAGGTATCGAGTACCAACAGAATTAGCGTAAAATGAAGCCTGATCAAGTGGGCCCACTGAGCCGTCCCATGTCAATCCTTGTGAGATGAACGATGGATGAGTAAGGGAATTGGGACGGAGCCAGATGTGAACAGATGTGCTCCTTGAAAATCATGGGAAACCGGTGATCTGGGATATGTCACAGACACACAGACACATAGTGTACGAGCGCTGTAGCCCCCTGTACTCTCTTTCCAGGTCTAATTAATCATTTGATTAATTCAGCTATTTTCATTGGCTGGCATACTTGTGGGGTTATTATTGGCTAGGATAAACTTGGCCTATATGATGTTGTGTTTGGCAACAACCAAAGTGGAAAGCCAGAAAAATACAGATGGCACCCCCCTCTCCATTCCTTTTCTTTCTGTTTCTCTCTCTTTCTTTCTGTCTCTTTGTCTTTTGCTATGCTCACACTCTCACACACACACACACACACGCACACATACACCATTAGGCTATAGGCTAATCTATTCTCTGCTCTTCCCTGTACTTTTGTCTCCTCGTATTCAACTAACTAGCATGATTTAGGCATTATGGAATTAGGGCAGCGCTCCCATCTCTATTAATGAGGTACGGCATGATGAAAGAGCTTGATCCCGAACGTGCCATCTGTAGTCACTCTTACACATTCACTTAATCTCTCTCTCACTTTTACTCTCACTTCTTTCTATTCTTTTTCTCCTTTGTGATTGTGCTCCTCTCTCTCTCTCTCTCTCCTTCTGTCTCTCACCCTCAGTCAAACACACACACACATTATTTGCAATTACAGAGGAAATACTATTTCTCAGCTCTTCAAGGACTGTTGGATGTGGCGTGAAATGGCATGGCATGAAAGTTAAGTATGGACCTGTGTGTGTGCACACACACACACCTCCAGATGGACCCTGTGTTATACTTGAATAATGCATGCTATGTAGACTCTATAAAAGATACATGGGCAGAGAGAGCGGGGCACCAGGCGCTGTGGGCAGTTTGTTCAGGGCAGCTCTGAAGCATCACATGTGCAATTTGACATTATGAGATGTTTAGCAGCTTGTAGGTATTTAGCTGTAGGTGACCTTACAGAGAAAATAATTTAGCTGCAGTTGGGGAAAACATTTGCCTTTTAGACATTGTCAATTGATATGTTGGGCTGGCCCTCCGCCCAGTGTCTTTGCAGTCACCTTGAGCGGGCGTTTGTGGTTTTAACCATGCAACTTTGGGAAATGGCACAGCAGATTCAATGCTAACAGCTCAAATGTCAGTGCATCTTTCAGAAACACTTTGAAAAATATCCAGCAATCTGTCTGGGTCTAAAATACTGGGGGTCTGGGTGAAGGGTAAATGCTGCACTCATGTGGGGGAAATGGGCAGCGCCTTTTTCTCTAGAGTCATATGACAGGACATGCGCGTCATCAAGTGCTACCTTCATGTGCTTCTTGAAACCTCCTATTTCCGAGATTTAGAGTCTTTAGTCGCGGCTCGTCTCACATTTTGGTCGAAAATAAGAACAAAATTGTTACAAAATAGTACTTTGGTAACTGTTTTATTTTGGAACAGAGCTACTGTGTGCTGCAGCGGCGGTATAATGATAAGAAAATGCGTATCAAGCATTGATGTTTTAATTAATAGTTTGTTAGACAGCTAAAAGTCAACTTAAACCATAACCCCCAATTTTTATACACGATGCCAAACAACCATATCACAATAAAGCACAATACTATTCATTTTGTCGGCTCGACCCCCACGTTTTCGTCGTCAAATGTCCACATCTCGGCAACTCAGCTACCGTAGAAAAGCCCGACTTTACCGCTGAACTTTTAAATCCCGATATTTCCCACAGCACGCGAACGCACCACCTGACACACTTTGTTGGACGGCGGTTGGTGTGTAGAGACTGAAGGAATCCTGAAGGAGTTTCAACTGCGAAGTTCGCATACCTTAAAGAAGGAGGAGTTCCCAAGCACTTTTCTGTGTAACAAGGAAGCTAAACTGTAAGTATTTACTTGTTAGATAAGAATCTCCGTTGTTTTCCAGCCAACATATTTGTTTGACTGGTGTTTGGTAGAAAGCGGAAGCTAGCACATCTGCTAACGGCTAAAGTGAACGAGACCCGGATCCTGCCGCTGTCTCCATACTTACTCAATACTTCCACAACAACAGGAACTTTTCACACAATGTAAGAAGAAAAAGTCATGTGCTGTGGCAGAAACGTTGACACTATCTTCTTGTTGTTTTACTTTTTAAAAGTCTGTGTATATTTGTTATTTTACTACTTGACAATCAGCTTTAGTATTGTGGGTGTGGGTGATTGTCTACTGTTTGTTGTTTGGTCAGCTGTTTATCAAGTGAGTAACAAGTTGGTCACCACTTTTCTACCATTGTCTTGCTAGATGATCAGGCCAAGTGTATAACATTGACAAAGTTAAAATTTAAAGCACAGGAAATGATTCACCAGCTGCCATCCGCAGTGTCACATGTCACTTCATTTATGATTGACAGCTGTTGCAGAAAAAAAAACTCCACAAACCAGCTGTGGATTACAGTCATGCTCTAAGAAAGAAAGAAAGAAAGAAAGAAGTTGAGGTTTTGGCATGGCAGTATGATGTCATAGGTCACCCTGTGATGTCATAGGTCACCCTGTGATGTCATAGGTCGGCCTGTGTGTGCAACCATAACAGAATTGAGTCACTCAAACCCCCCCCCCACCCTAACACATTTCACAATTGACCAGGAAAACTATGCCCTTCATTGTTGTCATCAATGCCAGACATTGAATAATAATATGAACTGCAGGAGAAAAGGCCTTAAAATGTGTATGTAAATGGTTGAGGAGGAGGGGCGGGAGACAGAAACAAAGATGTCAGAGTAGCCTGAGGTGGAGGAACAGGTTTGAGTTGAAGAGCAGGAAATGTGTGTTGCTGTATAAGAAGACTTGGGTTAGACACTAGCTGTTGGTGGTGCTGGGAAGGAACTCCAGTTACGGCAACATGAATGGGTATGTAAAGGTTTTTTAAGCTATACTAGGCCCTGGTACAGACTTGGTGTAGTGTCACAGCTTTGTGTTGTCAATAGGCAGAATAGTTGAGACCTGCTCAATTTACACAGACAGTATTGACATGATCCTTCCCTCTTGATGTGGCCTGGCACTGTCATTTTAATAGGGTGGTAATCTGTTTGTTCGACTCCTGGTCCAGTGAGTGTGAGTTGTAAACCTTGCCTCAGTGTCTGGCCACGGACAGCGTATCAGTCAGAAACAGTCAAGCCTCAAAAGTGCCCCAATACAGAAAAAACGCAGAGTCAACAACACTAAATCCTCCAAACTGTCTGCCAACTATCCATTTCCCTTGTTTTCTTTCAGGACAGTCAGTTACTGCAGGTTGGAAAGGGAACTTAAAGTTCAGGGGTTATTGTGAAAACAGGAAAATGTTACTTGAATTCCAAAGGAAGAGGAGAGAGCAAGACAAAAAAAAAGATACGGCAGCATTTCCTTAATGTCAGTAGCTAATGCCCTTCGACTTGGAATAAACACCAGACCTTTGCTTGTGTGGTTAACCGGCTCTGGCCTTGACAGTCTTTTTGAACCACAGATTGAGCTCAAGGCTTTGACGATTTTGATCTCATGTTGCCATTTGCTACAAAGACTGCGACCTTGGTCTTTAGCTTCATCTGCTTGGTAATGATTCAGCATTTGACTTCTTCTTTTCTGCACACAGCCTTTTGGTTGACATTGTAAAACCAACATTTGATGTTGACCACATCCTTACAACCCCTTTTTCACCTTATAGTAGTGTATGTGCATAGACTTTCCATCAGGGTTTCAGCCAATTCACCTTCAATCCAATGAATCGGGAACGTTTATTGTTGTAAAAAGAAAAAAGGTACCTATATTGAATCTATAAATTATGTATGTATAAATTATGTAAATGTACATTTCAATTAACATTTCAATTAGGGACGCACAATTAATCACATTGACATTTTTAGTTTAGACACTAATTGTGTAATTCTGGCATACCGGCAGTATTGAAACACCTCATTTCACTCCGAACATCCGCGGTAGTTGTCACGAGATGCGGAAAGTGCGAATAATTGTGATCCCAGTATCAAGCAAAATAACCTGACATTACGATTTTACCTTTAGCCCTATTTTGAATTGAGTGAACTGACCTCAGATCTGGTTTCAGTGATATAGAAAAGTAGTTATAGGATGCCCACTTACGCCAGCAGCAACCAGCCTTCAGTCTCATGACCCTGATTTCCCTATCGGCCACCTTATCACTTTTCCTTCATTGTTCATTGCATACGTTCTGCTAGCCACAGTGTAGCTAAGCCCTGTACCAACAAGGAACTACTATGAAAAAATGCTTCTCATTTGTCTGGAATGGATCTTTGCTTCCTTCATCAGCAAGCCTGTTGTATTTGTTCACTCCTAGCACTCCTTTATCGGCAGGAAAATGATTTGTTTAGGCTTTGCATCTGCTTTTTCCCCTCTCCATATGGGCGACAAATGCCCATATGTTGTTGTTGTACTTGTACTATCACATTCTATAGCCATAATCATATTCTTATTCGTATTTCTGATTACATGGCTGAGAAGGTAGCCTGCAGCAGTGGCATGAGCTCGCAAGTTTCTATTTCAACTGTAAAGAAAATTGTCAACAAAAAATGTGTGTTTTTACATGAATTGGAATTTGCTTATAATACTATAATATAATACCTCAGATTCAACAATTAATTCAGAACAAATGAATTAGTTATTTGGCCATCAGCGCTTTGTAATTTCCCTCTTTGTTTTGGTATGATCGTGCAAGGTTTTTCTCACAGGCCTCCTGTGTAAAGCGTACAAGCTCTTGAACACAAAAGAGGTGAAAGCTGTATTCAAAACCACAAAAGCAACATAGCTCTCAACATCTCTCACCTCAAAGCTGTTCCAAAGTCACAGACCATTTTGGACAGATGGATGTCCTCCTGTGGGATGCTACTGAGTGACCTTTGACCTCTCTGCCCCTCTCCCAGGCCTCAGAGTATCGAGCTCGGTGCTGGAGGAGCCGCCAAACAGGACAGCAGCAACATGGCAGAGATGACCGTGGAAGAGATGGCCATAAGGTCCAACCAAGTGACCGATGAGGTACAATCTCTCTCTTTCTCTCTCTCTGTCTTGCTCTATCTCTCTCTGTGTGTCTCGCTCTCTCGGTTTCGCTCTCTCTCTCTTGCTTAATTCCTGTCAGAATGATTAATGCTTGGATGCTAATCATCCACCAACAGTGCTGAAGCAATCAGGGCAACGCATTTGTCGCAGATGCAAAACTGTGCAGAGGAAATTGAAATTAACACACACAAACACTCCAGGAGCTGAGGAGGCAGTCCTCATTAATGTCCAAAGTACAAACACTCGGATGCAAAACATCCGACATTGTAACGCCGCAAATAGGATTTCAATTCAATTATGTGTAATTGGCATATCGGCAACACTGAAACTCGTCCGCTGTACTTGAAAATAGTCAAGATGTTGATAAAAGGTGCAAGTGATTTGTTGATCAAATCATCAAGAAGAAGAATTGATTAACAACCACAATCGCAATTCTTGAGTATTGATTTAGCCATAATTGTGCAGAAGAAGCAATAGGGACGAAATTCATTTCTTTGTTGGAAAAACTGCAGTTTGACCACATAACACTCACACACACACACACACACACACACACACACACACACACACACACACTGCAATATAGCATTGTGGTTGGGGTGGGTAATCGGATTCATTAGATTCGCAGTTGATTATTAAGCTAGGCATTTATAGGAAGAGTATGACACTTTACGCCTAATTTAGCCTGATAGCTCCCTTATCTCTCCGTGGTTTTGACATTTTGAATGCTTTCAGCTGTATCTAAGTGTTTTATTATCCAGTGGATAATAGTTTAATCAGCACTCCAGGGCATCTTATGATCAGCCAGCTGAGGCAAATGGAGGCAAATGGACTTATTCTACCAGGGATTTTACGTGCGCACTTGACCTTCCTGTGATTCTGACTGTACTAATTGTATGGGTTTCTTCTTTTCTTTTCTCCTTTCATACATTTTTCCTCTTTCTCTCAGTAAATTAACCTGTAATTCTCTCTTTTTTCCCTTCCTTCCTTCTGCTGCTGCCTGGTTGACTGACATCTTGTTCACGTGCTGGGCTTAGGAGAGTGCATGGGAGGGTCCTTCTGCTAATGCTGCTTACCACCCTGGCTTTGGGTAACCACTTAAACCCAAAACACTCGCAGCACGGCTGGAAAAACACCAAATTCTGTCTCAAATTGTCTCGAATCAAAACCTTTAAAGATCTTGAATAGATTTAAAAATGGCTTTAAAGTCATCAGCAGTCTCGCAGGTGTTAAAAACATCTTTTTCTCTGTGCTACTTCCCTACTCATCCTGTAATAGCTGCAGCTTTTTGTGCTTTTCAGGACTATTGTTTGTTTTTTTGTGGTGAAATTGTTCTTAAATTGTATTCTAACTGACATTAATAAGACTTGCTGGAACCTGGAGACACTGACTTAGTGCTCCTCCCATTTAAGCCATCCCTAAACAAATGACAAAAAAAATATCACACCACAGTGTATTCAACGCTTTGTCACAGCTACCCAATCTGGAGCATTTGTCGACAACAGCAATTCTGGGCTTACGTAGCCAAGTTCAAGGATTTTATGAGATGCAGTGTAATGTTTACCCATCCAAGTGATGTTCTGGCTAAGCCGACAGAAGCCCGGTTAAGCTCAACACACCCCTCGCTCCAAATTCCCTGTTTGTCTGTTTCTCAACTCGCTGATTAATATATTCAGAGCAAACACAACGGGAGAGAACGAGAAATCTGGTACCCGCTCTCTCTTGTTAACAGTTCATTAGCGTCATTGACGATGAAGTCATGCCCCGAGTCGTCACCCTGCCTCCTCCGCCCTCGTCTGTTGTCATCCACCTCTCCTAACGCCGCTTGCTATTTATAGAGGCACAAAGACTTAACTCACCTGAACTGACTGCATTCTATTTTGTCGCCAACACGTAGTTGAATATGAGGAGACAGGAGGACAGGGGAGAGCAGAGAATAGATTAGCGTGTAGCCTAAGTGCGTGTGTGCGTGCATATGTATATTATTTATAGCTACTGTATGTCTATAGAATCAGGTACTGTTTTCATTTCAAACTTGCTCATTCACGTATACATCAAATTTGTAATTCATTATGAAGTACAGCAGAACTCCAAGGCATTCAAACGTTATCATCTCAAAAAAGCTACCGAACCGATTTCATGTCTCTGCCAAAGATAAATCAATTATTTCAGGAGCCTACTTGTGTGTGGTTTGTCTGTGTCTTATTGTAGAATGTTTTTTTTTTTTTTCTTATCTATGTCACCTGATCAGGAAGCAACAACACAATGGCGAGACCGTACGGAGGCCTACAACATAGCGCTTATGGTTACACTTGCTGTTTTAGTGTGACTTCTATCATCCATCTACACAAGGATGCACTAGTGATAAAGATCTGGTTTTGCTCACATTGCCGCTGGCTCTTCAGAACCAGATATGGAACTCATTGTGATTGTAGATGTAATCAAACCACCGCGAGCAGCATATAGCAAATGTAATGCAGCGTAAGGGGAAGGGGGGGCTTTAACTAAATACAGCTACAGGAGATGCGTATAACTGTACATTCTCAAAACGAGTTATATTGGTTGGCCATACTCATGTCCTTACGAATATGATCTGTCTGTTCCTATCCAATACATCTCTCCACTCCTCATCCCTCCCTATCTATCTTGTTCTTTCTCGTAATGTGTCTCTTTTCATTCCCATGCATCTGCCCACTTTCCTTCTTTATGTCTTCTTCTTCTCTCTGTCGCTTAAGGGCACGGTCACGCTCATATTGTCAGCACCAATTGGACTCTGGACTGTTTACCCCTCATTTTGATTTCTTTGTGTGTCAACAAATCGCCGCGTCAAGACCGTCTGAAAGTCTCAGCGTGACAAAATGAACTGTGGGGGAAATGCCTCCTGAATATGTAAAAACCAAGGAGCACATTTCCCAAGTCCATCATCCTCGGCCAATACGGGGACTGGAATTGGATTTGTTTTGACTCACTCCCGCTACCAAAATCTCTAATCTCAAGGGATGAAAGGGTACCAAATCCGACCAATAAACAAGCTATTTGTGAGTCCATGTCACTTTAGCTTACAAGCCGTGGTTCGTATGTAATTGGGCACTGTGAATCAAATACTTAGTCGAGCAAAATACAAAAATGCATGTAAACTTTCCCCCTGTGTTTTGGATGAAAGAAAACTAACTAGGTTTGACTGCACCCAAACTCTGTCTCTCTTCCTCACCTCTAACACCTCTTATTGTTCCTCCATAGTCACTGGAAAGCACGCGGAGGATGCTGCAGATGGCGGAGGAGGTGAGACGCTGACAATATCCCCGCTTCAATTGACTCCACATAAATCACCGTATCATCTTACATGCAACGCCTTTGTGACAACCACAAAGCATGTACCATCTTAGTTATCAGTGGCTCTAACCCAGGTTGGAATCAGATAACGTACAATTCAATCTATTCAAACGTTTTGGTGGAAAATATTCGTATAATGCAGCTCTACAAACAGGTCTTTGTGGCTGAAGTAGAGTTTTGAAAGTGTTTTATTGAGGGATAAAGGGGGAAAACGAGGTTGAAACTAATCTATCCCTCGTGTTTAATGGAAAGTGAACACTTGTAAGTCTCTCAACTCGTCTGAGAGCTAATGAACCTGCAGAACACCAGGCTCATGAGTAAATATGTATATTGAAACAGAATTAAACTGCAGTTCCATGTCATTAATGAGTGAATGTTCATTCTCACGTGTTAGATAATGACGTATCTACGACGTTCTTTTTTAAATCTGGAGCCAAACTCATTAAGTCTGAAGTGTTCACAGATTTTTTGGGGGGGATCTGAAATCTGTCTCTTGGTTCTGAGTTTGTGTGTCTTGTGTTTTCAGAGCAAACAGACCGGCATCAACACCATGGTGATGCTGGACCAGCAAGGAGGTAGATATACAACAGTAATACCACTGGCTTTGCAGGAGTTGCCTCTAAGCTGTTTTGTCTCATTTATTCCTCTTTTATTTGCTCTCATTCTGTCACATATCGGAGAGTATGTTGGTGAAGTTATAACCTGAAGAGTGATGCGCAGTTACTCGTTCTTGACTGTTCTCTTTGAAAACAAGCAATTCTAAGTGACACATGACAAACATAGTTAGTTAATGTGAATCCTAATCATCATATGATCGATCATATGATTATAACCTTGTTAGGACCTAAATAGCTTTCACTAATAGACGTCGTGTTGTATCTGGTTTCAAATTTTAGTCAAAAGGTTTAGTGTAAATATGAAATGAACCAGAAGTGATATCGAGATTTGTGCCATTTTAGACATTCTGTTAGTGCTTCAGCTACATCTTAGAACCAGAGTCACTTACTTACTGTACAGTATGAAATCTTTACTGTTTTTCTGTCTGTAATTTAATTTGCTGCTGCTGTTTTAACCATTTCTCCTTTTGTATTATCTATATCTCATTCTGTGCTGCTATAAAACGCCAATCATTGACCCAGTTTGGGACTCCCATCGGAGTGGTTTTCCATTTAATCAAATCTAAAAGCAAAGAAAAGATTTCCGCACACTTGAATCTGTACAAAACTTCACTTTATATACGCGAGCTTTCGGTCAAAAAGACCTTCATCAGAGCATACAAAGTTCACAATGAATAGGCAGGTTAAGGCCCCAACCACACTAGTGTGGATATTTAAATATCTGGATATTTGAGTACTCCGGATAAATAAATATCTCTGACCACACTAGTGGATTCACTCAAATATCTCTGCCCACACGTAGATCCAAAAATCTGATCTGATCCGATGTGGCTCATTGAATATTCATAATAAAGCTACTTGATTGGTCAATGAAACGTAGCAGCGTGATGACATTCATTTTGTTGTCCGGAAGCTACGTAACGTTGCCTCCAGCGAGTTTTCGAAATGCAGGAGAGTTGGCGGTAGCTCATTAATATTCGTAAATCTAGCGTTATGGTTGGTTTTGAAGCGCCACGCCTGATTGGACGTTGAAACGTAAATAAAACCCTAACCCTAACCCTAACCCTAACCCTGTATGTTCTAGATTAAAGAAAAACCGTTCTTAC
>CABFOS010025081.1:0-11239 GCA_900660315.1 Diretmoides pauciradiatus | reverse complement strand
ACCAAAAACATTTAACCAAAATACAGTTCAGTTACATAGCAACATGGAGGATGTACATTATAAATACATTGTTGTTGTTGTTGTTGTTGTTGTTGTTGTTGTTGTTGTTGTTGTTGTTATTATTATTATTATTATTATTATTATTATTATTATTATTATTATTATTATTATTGTTGTTGTTGTTGTTGTTGTTGTTGTTGTTATTTTATTTATTCATTTTTTCTCTCATCATACACATAAACATGCATGCTATAAGAGATTTCACTATCTTCATTATAATTATTATGACTATTTCACCCTTGTTTGTTTTGTTTTATATATGTACCATATAGTTTAACTTTTTTTGGTTTGTTTGGTTCTGTCTGCCCCTTGTGCCAATTCTGTCATGTCACCCCATTGTGTTTAGTTCTGTCTTTTGTCTCACCTGTTGTCTTGCTTCACTATTAGAAAAAAGAAAACAAAGAAAACATACTCTAACAATATAAATATTTTGCTGATATAAAGTCATTACGACATTGTGAGTAGTTAAAGCGCATGATTAACCAAATGAGGAAAAATCTTGACAGAAAACTGAAAACAAACGAGCAATTCAAACTAAAGGAACTGATGTTAACCGCCAGACTTATGAGAAATAACAGAAAGGGGTGGAAATGTTAAAATAAAAATGATATTAATTCATATATTGTTATGATATTCCTAAGATCTGTAGCCACAATATTCTTTTGATAAATTGTATGAGAATGTCTAGGTTAAGCATTACACTTGAGATGTGAAATGCTTCAGATGGTGAGTGCGATTTCCAGACATTTAAGTTGGTCGTCAAATGCCACTGTAATAATATCTTTTAACTCCCCCTGGACATAGTTTCAGTACAAAGGCCTTTGAAAACCTGCCACCAGCAGGCATTTCTGACTTGATAAGTAATCTCAACTCTTGCTTGCTCAAGTTATTTCAGATTTATGGCTGTCACTAAGTCTCTGTGATCTTTCTATGGCTTCTGTGCTGCACAGTTTGGAAGTTAACTGACCAGATTTTATGATATTCAATAATGTGTTTCATGCTACAACTTCAAATAGAGACACAGTTTTTATGCTGATGCACATTTCTGGTTCCAGTTCCCCGGGCGTGAGCAGTAGATGTAGAGGGCAGAGACACAGCTGCTTTAAACTAGACTGCCGTTTGGCTGCACTTGGGTCAGTGGATGAACATCTTCTCCTTTTAATGTGCATGAGCCAACCCTGTATGAGACCACACTAGAGCAGGTTGCTTTAAGGACACTTTTGCCTTGCTGCAGGTAAACAAGGGCTATTATAATCAACCCACTTATCATTTTAACGATGAGTGATGATGCAAAATGAGAAAGCAATATACAAACCCCAACTTATATGTTTGAAAAAGGAAAGGGATAACTGTCTTGGGGCATAATAACACAATACTGAATTTATTTGACCATCTAAATTTGGGTTCTATTCACATAGTATTGTTGAATAGTTTGTGTTATGGACTAGGTAGCTACTGTAATTTAGAGAAATACAGAGAAAACCACTGACATGTTTGTTCCAGAGGGGATAAAATTCCCATGGTCCTGAGGTAAAAGATTATCACCACAATTCCCCTATTAATACAAATGCCAGACTATGCCTTTTCAACTTGTGACTGATGAGTGAGTGAAATTCAGCAGATTCTGCTCCATTTGCTCCATTTTCCAAATGCTGTCTGTCATTGTGCCTCAAGCATAGAGATTTTGGCAGTTGAGTATCTCTACTGAGATGGAGTGTGGAGGCAGATGTTCAATACAGCACTGGTAAACACTTTTAAAATGTTCTTCATGGATTCCAGCTCAGAAGGCACATGCGACTTTCTTTAGCTATTCATTGTAAATCTGCAATTAAAAATACCATCAGTAGGTGTACGCTAGACTGATTTCATAATCTATAATGCTGCTTGTCAATTTAGCATAAAATGTTTTAGAATCCATCTACCTTTGTTTTGATGCTGATCAGTGCTTTCTCTGGGGGTTTGTGTACAGTCATGCTTGAAAGTTTGCAAACCCCTTATGCAACCAGAGACATTTTGAGTTTTAGTATACAATCCCTATTTAATCAAAATCAGCCTTTTGTTAATTGAAATAAAGGATCTATATTTACCAGTTTTACATGTTTTTACAGGAAATTGTCTATGTAGTAAAATAAAAATAGTTTCAACGGAATTAGTTCAGGTGCAAAAATAAGTGGACCGCCTCTTACTGTAAATCAAGTAGGTAAGTAGAATCTGAAGGGTAAATAATTGGATATTAAGTTAACTAGTCGAAGGTCAGATCTTGGGGAGGAGTTTGTGTAGCACTCTCATCAATACAGGTGAGAAACCTGATCAGTTTTGTGTTACCATGCAGCTGAAAGGAAAACACTGCGCAGTGATCTGAGGAGACTTCACAAGACCTCAGGAAGTGGGTAGTGAGTCAGTCAATCAGTCAGTCAGTCTTGGCAAGGTTATAAAATCATAAAAGATTTGGGCTCCATTAGTCCACTGTGAGACCAATAATATTGAAACACTTTGCCTAGAAGTGGACGTCCTCCTAAAATATCAACAAGCCACAAGAAAAATAATAAAACTAGTAAATAACAACGCAAGAATAACATCCAGGGATCGACACGCTTCATCTGATGTCAATTGTACATCCATCAACAATAACAATAACACTGAGGCCAAGTCAAAGTCCTGACCTAAATCCAACTGCGATATTGTGGCAGATGACTGAAGTGGGCTGTTCATGTGAGACGAATTCAAACCTCACTGAGTTGGACAAGCTCTGTAGATGGATGGATCTCTCTCTCTCTCTCTCTCTCATCTAGCCATGCTACATCAGAGTTCAGTTATGCTTTGCCTGCAACTACAGTACTCCACTCACTGCAGAGACTATTGTGGAAGTGGCATCCTCCTCTCCTCTCTCCCTTATGTCACACAACAGGGCTGCCTTTGATGTGGCTTGCTGTAGCACTGCATTGATCCTGCCACCACGGTGCTCACCGCTTGTCCCTGTAACCACTGTTGGAGCACAGACAAGCTGAACCCACTTCCTACAGCTCCTAACATAGGGCTCATGCAGTACTGTCGCCAACTTCCCTTCTGCTACAAGGATACAGTGTGTAAATGATGCACAGTGTGCTTCTTATTCCAGGTAGAAGTGCAGAAAGTACTGTCCACTGTTAGTTCATTTACATTACAATCTCAATGTGTATCTATGTTAAAAAAAATTTCAATCAAAATGACAATCTACTCTTTTTGTGGATCAGCTGTGCTTCACTGCAGGCTTGGTGTCATATAACTGACTGTTGATGCAACAAACATGTCAATCAGAAGTAGCGTTGTTAACTCAATTCCTCTATTAAGAAGAGCATAGCCAGAAACTGAAAATCTTTGTATGTGGTAATGGACCATGTGCATGGAGTATGTCAGCCTCTGGACCAACAATTTTCAGTTCTTCCAGGCCATCATACTGTACATTGTTCACCCAACATTTCTGATGCAATTGTCTTGTTCTGAGCTGGAATTGCACACACACACAATGCAATGCCTCATGGACTGGGAGGACTGAATGACATCAATCTTGGAGACTGACCTGCTTTATGCACATGTTCCACTGGGATATTCATGGAGACATGGAGCTTCACAGTGTCTGTGGCACGTGTCCAGTCTGCACCCTAGGGACTGGCAGTGGTCCACGGACACAACAGCTGGCTGTAACAGCAGGCCAAGGTATACCTGACCCCAAAACTTTGCTCCACTTTTACCTACTTCGAGGATAGGCAGATCTCTCTCTCTCTCTCTCTCTCTCTCTCTCTCTCTCTCTCTCCCTCTCAGTTCAATTCAATTCAATATGCTTTATTGGCATGAATTTCAGGTGAACAACATTGAACAATCTCTCTCTCACACTCTTTCCCTCTCCTTTGGAAGTAAAAGTGTAAACTTGACACTCACACTGCTTTGACGTCATTAATAGGGATTTAATTTAAGGATGTTCAAAGGTGTTTGAAAGCTGCTGCTGATGTCTCATTTTAGATTGGGTGCATATTCCATTCATTTGCACAGTATAAATGAAGCAATTTAGCGATTTGCACTTACATTCTTGTTTCTCTTTCCAAGTCCAAAAAGTGGTGGATGTGATTAAGCTGTATTTGATTTGTTTTTTAATAGTTTTTTAAAATTGTGATGTGATGATGCAATGCTGCTGCTGTTTATCATTATCAGTATTATTATGACTGTGCTGCCAGGTACTATATGTTCTTATATTCCTTGGAATACATTATAAATGACATGCATCAAAGCAGCATTGGTCTGTGCTCGTCACACTTCATCTCCCCCCTGTGCCACCCACTAAGATCATTCAAGCTCTCCTCCCAGGGGGCCTTGTCTAAACACAGATAACATCATAGAGCATCCCTGCTGACCTCATGCATGACTGTACCCGCTCGTTCTGCCTCCATTATCACTGTAGCAGAGTAGCTCTCCAAAAATGTTTAGAATTGTTGGAATTCAAAATGTGCCTGAAACGATTGTGTTGCTGAACGTGGAAAAACAATTCCTTTCTTGTAATGGTCATTAGACAGCAGAAAACACAAGGACTGGGCTTAGTACTGGATGAGATCGTTTGTTTTGAAAATTGCATTCAGAGAGATTTTTGTTTCAATGAAACCATACAATAATTCCATGATACCCAAGTGTATGTTATGATACATTGTATCCCCAAGAAAATTAATTTTGCAGCTGTGTTGTTGTGTTACCATGCCGTTTCTAGTCCTATATCTGCCAAATAAGTGCCTGAGGAGCTTCAGTGAATCTGCCTTGTGTTGCATTTTTCACCTAAGGGATTTTCACTGCTGTAACAATCACAGAATTTCAGCATTCTGCCAAGAACCAGTGCAGGCAAGGGCAGGCCAAGCTTATCATGTTTGTGTTTGCGACATTCCTTGCTCTCTGGACTACAGCGATAGTCCTGAACAGTGTGGTTCCTCTAATAATAATACAGGTTCTTCTTTGCTTTGACTTGAGAAAAAAAATGTAATTCCTTAGAAAAGTCCCCCTCTGACCTCCTTCTAGAGACTCAAAAGAACAGTTGAGTTGATCTCATGCCTTCATTTTACGGACAAGGTGTACACCATCTGCTCAGGCTGAGACTAAAGCAGCTGAGCTTCCTGTCCTCTGGTGCGGAGTCTTTCTGACCCAATCACTTTATACAGAGTAAACCAATATTTCCCAGAGATTTAGAAATGATGTGACTTGAGAAGTGAGGGGACGGTGACGGTATTATGTTTTCTCCCAAGTTTATAGAAATGCTTTAATCTGCACCCCCTCACCCCACCCCTATCCATTTAATTGCTAATTGGCTTGAGGAACATGGTTAATTGCTGTGATGTGAGTCTCAAGCAGATTTTTGATGCAGATTTAATGTTCAAATCGCTTGCTTTAAATAACTGTGTCTCTTTAAAAATTCAGCGAGTTCATTTGGCACAGCATCAATGCAGGAGTAATGATGCTCATTAGAACTGTACAGAAATATATATCTGTGCTGTTTGCTGGGGAAGAAAAATCAAAAGCATTTGGCTCGCATTGAAATTGCCTCAGTAAATATTTCACTCAAATATGTTAGCAGTGTATTTTCAGCTAAATACAAAGTTGTGGATGACTGAAAGATTTGATTAGCTTGTATAGCTTGGTGCTTTAACCCGCCTGATGTTACCTGAGGGCTGCTGATAGTTGTGCACTGCTGTTATTAAGTCAGCCTGGTATCATGACATTTCATGAAATTAGCATAATGTCTTAAACTGCAATGCTCCATGCACAAAAAGTGAGAGAAATATGTGTTCCCCTCCACAAACAAATGATGTGGAGGAAATACAACTAGAAACACACAGTACAGTAGTTTGATATCGACGTAGTGCACTGGGAGTTAAGGGGGTTGAGGTCTGGGTGTTGGATGGGCGTGTACACTGTCTTCAGTTCTAGTGACTCTGGTTCAACTTCTCTTTGTAGCTTCAGTGAAAGCAAACTTTAACAAGTGAAACCTAATCTTAACCATATATGTTTAAAAAGTAGTTCGCTATCATTCTCACATGGTAAACACATGGAAATGGCGTGTCCAATTCATGCTACTGCCACATGATCCTTTCAGGAATGTAATCTTTACATTCTGTCCTCAACACTGAACATTAATTTCACCAAACCTTTTAGTTTATTTTTACCATGTCCTTGCTATCTCCTAGGCTACACGACTCACCAGAATAGTGGTGGTAGGTTCAAATTTTGCAGCAGGGTTTTACACCTGTTTGTCAGGTCCAGTTATTGGCATATCTACAGTAGTTACTCTGAATCTGCTCTCACAGGAGCCTTGAAGAGCCAAACGACACGCTGCAAAGTCGGCACAGTCCCTGGACTGAGGCTGACCAGAACCCTCGGGCACACAGGGCACTCTTCACCATTCAATTAAGAACCAACGTAGGATAGCCACTGGGTACAAGCCAAAGTTTTCTGCAGCCAACAGTTTTGCTGACATACAGCAAGTGAGGTTTGTTCACTCTGGCCCTGAAGTATAGACAATTGTTTAAAAGGTATAGTCTTCAATAAGACATGTACAGGTATATGGAATAATTACTTCAGGATAGGCACAGAGATGCCGTACTGCCTCTGGCCAGTGATCCCCTGCAGTGTAGATTTCCATTCTTACACTGTGATGAGTCAAACAAAGCACTTCATGGCATACTGATTGATGCCTGGATTATAAAACCATTGTGTTGTACAGAATCTTTAGTGCTGTCTTATTTTCAGCAACTCAACAGTTTCAATGTACATCACTTTTGCCCAGTAACAAGGGATGCTTTCGGTACAACCCGGCTTGACCCTGTGACTAACTGCAGTACCAATCTGCTGAGTCATAAAGCACATTGAGGTCTTCCCACCCATTGTTACCATGATCAATATGGTGAGGCTACAGTGAACAATGAGGCATGCAAACTCCACAGAGAAAAAGCCCAGCTCAGGCATCAAACCCAGTACTCATCCATTCTATTCTCCGTGAGTTCTTATCAGCAGATCAATGTAAGCATCTTTAATATTTTCTCCAAGGTGGTTGGACAGACTCCAGAGCAGGGTTTTAATTGGGGAGTATTTCTCTTGACCTGTTCCATGTGTCTCACTTACCCTAAGGAGGACGGGTCAGGATGCTGAACTGCAAAAAGATCAAATGCGGGAGCTCCTTCATTCCACTCTTGCTGAATTCTGCTACAGTATTAGCACTCAGCACTAACCACCCCACCCTCAACCACTTCACGTGCATATGTACTCTTCAAAATGTGAACTGCCCTTTGACATGTCTAGTGACATTGCTCATTACTCATTGGGATTGTGTGTGTGTGCGTGTGTGTGTGTGTGTGTGTGTGTGTGTTGGGGGGGTTCTGGGAAATCACTGTTGAGCCTTCTGGAGATGTCGTGGTCCTAAAACCAACAAAACATCTGTGACGGAAGGAGACCATTTGATAACCCAGTGACATATCCACACTCACACACACACACAACCTGTATTATTTAGATTAGGTGGCTGGTGAATGGTGCTGCCTCTCTGATGGTCCTGTAGATTTATGAAGGTGTAGTCACCATTTGTGGGTTAGTGCACCATTCTTTCTGACAACTGAATTGGCCTTCTGTGTGAATGCAAAAAAATAAAAATTTGCATACTCCCGCACACACTTTTCTCTGCTTTATCTGTCAACATTTCGGTCAGACAGGGACCTTCATCTGGACATAAAAAACAATGGTGATGTGGGTTCCTTTTAACCCTCACCAGATAAAGGTAATTGGATAATTGGAAGTGCTTGCCATCCCCATTGGTTGATGAATTAACATCATGGTATATCCTATGCACAATGAGGAACAACCTAGAAAAACATACTAGATAAAGAGTATTGAACATTTATCATTTTTGGAGGAAAAGAGAAGCCCATTTTAATATCAGTCACCTATTCATAGGTATTAAAAAAGAGACAAGAACATGACATCGCTAAGTCAATTAACAGCAACAACAAAACATTCAATCATCATTAATATTATTTACTAGAGATATTAAATGTATTTCACAAATACACACAAATAGTTCATCATTAAGCCCAAAGTAAGTCCCAAATGTTTGAAGCTCTGTTATCCAATAGGCTTCTCATTCAATTAGTGTTTCTTTTAGATCACCCCCACGTCTAGACAGGACCACCTTTTCAATACCTCGGTAGATAAAAGCTGTGATTGGATGATTGGCCTGTTTGAAATGGACAGCTATTGGGTTATCTGAGTTGTTGTTGCAAATGCCCTTGATGTCATTCCAACATAAGCCTACATTTAATTAAATAAATAACCCCTGTTGTTCAGCATGTAATGACACCACATATTTTGTATTTCTTTTGGGTAAAAGGGTGCAAAAAAGTGTTGCATCTGGTGGTGCCGTTACAATGTGAACACCGCCCACATTTGTAACGGCCTTCAGGTAAAGGGGGGAATGTGATGTCACGTTGAGATGTTTCCAGTGCAGCTTTAGTGGAGTTTTGATAGGAGACAATTTTTCTACAATTTAAAATATCAATGGTAAATCTCAGTTGTCGAGCCAGTGTGAAGAGCCAGGGCTTCTTTCTAGAACCACAACAATCACACCTGGAGAAATCCATCGTAGAAAAGGAAAAGATACCAATTTCCCCACTGACAGCAGCCTTGTTATAGTCCAAATAGTCCGAAATCTCTAACTGAAGTAGCGGTAGATGGCTGAAGGAAACACTATTACAAGTAACTTCTGGAATGCATTGATGATATATAACAGTGTAAAAGTATCTGAGGGTGGAATCGTCCTTTAAGTCCCTATGCAACCTCCAGGCCTCTCAGGTCTTTACTCATGGGGGCTCCTGGCTGCTCTTGAGGTGTAAGTTCAAGGTTGACTGTGCCTTTGCTGTCCTGGCCCCTGGGCTTTCCCTCTCCATCAGATGTGGCCCCTCTGTTGACTCTTTCAAGTCCTGACTCAAACGACACTTTCATTCTTTAGCTTTCAAGTCCTCAGGATTTATCTGGTTATATGTTGTGTATATTGTTGTTTTTTCTTGCAGTGCTACTGTATGTTCTATGTTTAGTATGATTTTAGTGATTTATTTTGTTGTACAGCACTTTGATCAACTCTGGTCATTTTTAAATGTGCTTTCTAAATTAATTTTACTTGACTATTAAGAGTAAAATAGAACTGCATTTTCAATTGTAATGGATCAATAAAATTGCTAAAAGTTTATTCTCCCCCCCCACATATCAAACTCTTCAAGAATCCATGTAAATTTCACCAGATTTATATGGTCAAAAGAAATCCGGACTTTAGAAATCAATTACAGTACTGTAACTAATTAACTAAAAACATCTTTTAGTCAATAAAACCCCAATAAAATAAGTTTAAAGTGGTATTTCTTTTTTATGATGAACAACTTTTATTCTTTAAACATAGTACAATAAGTATACATCACAAAATATGCACATGAATGTATGTATGAATGTATGTATGTATGTATGTATGTATGTATGTATGTATGTATGTATGTATGTATGTATGAATGTATGTATCCTGAATTTCCCCACGGGGATGAATAAAGTATTTATCTATCTATCTATCTATCTATGAATGCACGTTAAGTACAATGTCAAAGGGATGATGTGTTAAGCAATTAGACCGCACTTCCTGTTTACGTGGCGCCCGTTAGATTCTCTTCCTGTTTACATGGCGTTGCCATATGTTTTTCATAAATGTATCTGTACCAATAAACACTATAAATAATGTGTTATGTATTAACAGCTCCCTGCTTCCTCCTCCTTGCTCAATCTCTGGCACCTATGCTGTTTAGATTTTTTTTTAAGTGACAGCCATGCTCACAGGATATGGGTAATGACAGATGTTCCAGCATATGTGTTATATATTAATCAAGACGTTGACGACTTACAGTATCCTGTGTCTCGTGGATTTAGACTTTTTTTAATATAAATTGTGACGCCACAGCAATAGAAAATGTCCTCTAAAGAAAAATCCCTCTAAACACTAAAACACTTATTTAAAAACATACCGTGTATTTCTGGGTCCATTTTGTTGTTTGTGTGTTTTTCATATTCCTGTGATTAATTGGCCAAATGATGTATCCAGCACAGCTACAATTAATGTAAAACATCAGAGCTATGAGTCAGATTTCTGTGTCAGTAACGCAGACTGAAAGCGCCAGAGCTTAACAGTCACACAGGGAGAAATCCATCATAGAAAAGGAAGAGATCAGTATCAGTTTCTCCACCAACAGTATCCTCATCTGTCCACAATGCAGCGGAGTGACAAGACATGTTGAATTTTGCATAAAGGGCATGACTCTCACTTTTTCTCCACTGACAGCACTTGTTCTCCCCACCTACATGAAAAACCCATAGCTGATGATGCATTCAGGTCTAATAAGACATAACATAAATACAAGTCCTAGTGGTAATACTGAATAGGAAACATGGGAACTTTTTGAATGCTCTAATATCTTGCACAAATAATGGAATTGTGTCAAACATGGCTGCTGATTGGCGTGATGGGGGCACTATTATTAAAGGTCAAAATGTTGAACTTTGAAAGGCCTTTACTACTGCACTGTATTGTCATGAAACCTGCTACACACATCCAGCTCTACTTACAAATAACACCCACGAGCCTAATGGCGTCGCTATAATTAAAGATAAAAAATGTCATATTTCAGACACCACTGGTCCAATTTTGATGAAACTTGGAGATGTGGCACATTTTGACAATGTGCTCTGGCATTTAACAACATACTGATTAGCCTGATGGGGACGCTATAATTAAAGGTCAAAATTTCAAACTGTCAAAGTTCATAACTGCTACACCAACGGTCCGATTTTGTTGAAACTTGGAGGGATGAAGGAGTGCTTGAGATCATCCATGTGGGATAATATATTTACTTATGTGAGGTTTGAAACTGAATTGATCAAGCATGCTGATGGTGTAAGCAGCTGTTAACCTCTGGTGATGTTGGCTTATGTATTACTTGTGATGCAATTTCTACACTATGGTCATGAGCTTTGGGTAGTGACCGAAAGAACGAGATCGCGAATACAAGCGGCTGAAATGAGTTTCCTTCGCAGGGTGGCCGGGCTCAGCCTTAGAGATAGGGTGAGGAGCTCGGACATCCGG
>CABFOS010025068.1:0-14829 GCA_900660315.1 Diretmoides pauciradiatus | reverse complement strand
CCGTTCGTCCCGGCGTGCACTATGAGCGAGTCAGCGTCGGGAGAAGACATAACCACCTCTTGGATTTTGTCAGTGATGACCTCTACTGTGGCACCCGGGAAAACCACTGTTTGGACATTGTAGCCTGACACATTACGGACTATCGAGTCACCTATTAAATACTTAGTCCTAAAAATGTTTTTACAATTTGCCTTCACAAGGACATTATACAATACTCCAATTTGCCCCCCATCCTCTCCTGCCACCTCTTGAATTGTAGCAACCCCATACTAGAAAGCGATTTTGAATTGAAGTTGTTTATTTTCCTCCCCAGACGGAGTCCAACTTGATTAAAGAAATGGATCTGGTTATCAAGGACATCAAGAACACCACCCAGAAGAAATACATGGACTATGGAAGGAACCCGGGCTCCCCTGACAATGATTTCCTCTTCATGTACTCTGTGGCAAGGTGAGCGCAGTCACATTGGCCTCTTTAGTAATGATTATGTAAATTCCCCATGTAGTTCACATAGACGTAACCTCTTCCCTGGAGGTTATAAAGACGGATAATCAGTTGGATGTGGTATGTTGTCCATTTTGTAATTTGGAAAAGGTCAACGTGATTATATTCATAATAAAGGCCCAGGAGCATAAAAATGAAACTGTATTGGTCTCCTCCCGCAATGCAGTGCACGCCTATTGTTCTCGACCTAGTAGGACTGAACGATTGGACAGTGGGAGAATCTGTCACGTCAAACCAGGATGCTGACATCTCCGTGCATCTGGTCATATGGACTCTTCTTCTCTCTTAGGCCCTTTTAGAAAACACACCTTAAAGGATAACTTCGGTATTTTTCAACCTGGACCCTATTTTCCCATGGTCGCGTGACGGGCTCCGATTGGCTTTATAAGTGTCTCCGATTGTCATTATAAGTGTCTTATAAGTGTCCCGACAGAGAAATAAAATGTTTTTCTTTACCTTTCGCTTGATCCGGGCTGTTGTTATTGTGTTAGCATCCATGTGTAGCGCAAATAGTTACAGCTTCAGCGCTTGTTGCAGCTACACCTCTGTTAGCTGGTTAGAGCTGAACAAATATGCACTTGCCTTTCAGCGTTAACGATGCAGTCGGATTACCGGCTAAGCGCTAATAGCAGCGCTCGCTGACTACTGGACCAATTTCAAAAATTCTTGGTCCCACCAGTCACGTAGACACACGACCATGGGAAAATAGGGTCCGGGTTGAAAAATACCAAAGTTATCCTTTAAAGGTGTGTTTGTGTGCGTGAGAGAGAGTTGAGTCCATTGAGCAGCGACCTGATCACGATCGGTTATCTCTCAGTGAGTCTGTGGCCACTGACCTCTACGTCTGTGCTCCTCTGACGGGGAGGTCCTCTACCTGCACCACCACCACATGCATGCAGACGCACCCCATTGACTTTGTGGCCAGTGGACTTAACGCCTGTCTGCTCTTCTGTCTGTCTCTTAATGCTAGCTCCTCTCCTTGAATAACAATGACTGTTCACGCAGGAAGAGAGTAGTGTCCTCTGTTACTTTTTATTTTTTATTTTTTTAACTTGTCAGAACATCTGAAAAGGAACTGAAATTCAATACTGCAGATATTGCACAGTCCTTGTACCTGCACCAGATGTATAGATTGCTTGGCATTTTCTGAAAGTTGCTCAGGGAGGTGTGAAGGTTTTCTTGATTGGCTTTATTCATACTTCGGATGCTGCTGTATTCGGGCCAGAGGTGTTTGCTGGAATAATGCTCTTTCCAAGCAGCATTAACAGCCTTTGTCAATTTAGGCTGCAGTAAAACGGTATTGACTCTTGTTCCTCCATCATCACTGAGCCCTTTATTACGTCTGAATGTGTATATGGATTTATTGCACACTCTCTGAGAAAAAGTGGCCCTAAAATTCAGCCAGAGTGGTCACTCTCAAGCTTGCTTAGTCACACTTGCAATTCTGCAGATTGCTCATTGTGTTGAGAGTTCTGCAGTACTT
This sequence comes from Diretmoides pauciradiatus, assembly GCA_900660315.1. NCBI lineage: Eukaryota > Metazoa > Chordata > Actinopteri > Trachichthyiformes > Diretmidae > Diretmoides > Diretmoides pauciradiatus. The sequence goes on along the minus strand of CABFOS010025068.1, from coordinate 12,842 downwards.
CAAATTATATGGCTTTTCTCATGGCGTGAATACAGATTGCTGTCAATTGTATTTTTTTTAATCACCATATGAACCTGTTGAGAAAGAGGTTGGTACATTTTTGAACATTTGAGGGTATTTGCATTATCACAGGCCAATTACATGACTGGCTTGCGCTTCACCTTTAACCCCTCCCTTTCCAGAAACCGTGCCCTTCCTAGACCTCACCCCACCAGACCTTTTTGCCCACCCAATGATGTGTCTCCTTCAACCCTCCACCCCGCACAGAGCGATCCCCCGAGTGTTTCTGGGTGCCTGTTGGCTCTCTGAAGTTCAATGAACAGCGCAAATTGCCTGAGGAGTGGAAAATTCCTCTGTCACAGGGGTGCTCTTATCAGCAGAAGCCAGATGGAGCTTCACCGTGGCTGCATTATCTATGTGAAATTGCTTTTTCTCACAGGAAACCCAAGGGTTTGCCCCCACCTCCCTGGCCCATACAAAGAAATGGCCAGTGGCGGGATGAAAACAGGCCCAGCCCAGTCTTATTTTAGTAATGCCTATCTGTTTTTACCATCTCTGCACTTTGTTAAAGGTTCATTTTTTTTTCATTGTTTTGGGGAGAAGCAATTGAAATTCAGGAGTGAAATGTGTTTGGATATGCATGTGAAATGCACAGTGGGGATTATGCATGGAACAGCTTTTATGCTAATGGTCCAGCTTGTGCAAAATCGGTCTGAGAAAGCTGTCATTTATTTGGCACAGAATTGCTGCTGCAAAACAGACGCATTTAACGGCAAATGGCTTGACTAGGCAACATCTTTCATCTCCCTAATAAAACTGGTGGAGGAGGCAGCCTATCTAACAAAAAAAGCTGAAATTGATACTGTACCGTGTGTTTTTTTTCTTCCTCTCCACACTATTTGACGTGATGCATGTCTTTAAGGGGCGCTGCTAGAAGATTTTGGAGGATTGGGATATGTGTGTGTCTGTGTGGGTGTTTGTTGAACACAATAGACTGTGCATGCTTCCTGCTAATAGTCATGACTGTCTCTCCTCAGGACCAACCTGGAGTTGGAGCTTGTGCACCGAGGAGGAAACCTGTGTTCTGGAGGGGCAAGCGCAGCTGCCAAGCGCTCCTGTCTCAGTGAGTAGTTACTCCTATACTTTCTCATTTACTTATGTCATTGATAAATACTCTTCTGAATACAATCAATCAAATGCACAAGCCCTCTAAACTATGCTGTGTGGACGTCTGTGCCTCAGGTGGACTGTGAATGCCCTTGTCTGCAAGTTGGAGTGGCTAGACCCAGTTACTGCGTTCGTCAAAACTAACTAAATAACATTTTTAGATTACATGTCAGGGACGCGGATTAATCAGAGCTACTTACAAGTGCAACAGTAGAATAAGATAATGTATCACTGACATTACAAGCAACCAGTGGGTGTCTGCATGAGAATATACATGGATCATCTATAATATCAGGGCCAAGCAGCAAGACGCCAGCAATCACAGAATGTTTATTATACAATTTTGATTCAGATTCAAGATTCATTTGGGTGTTTTGGTTACTCAAAGGCTTGTGGTGATGCGCCTATATGTTAAATAATCAAGCAAGTGGCTATGCGTACATTTTCCCCTTAATAAGAACAGAATTGATTTGGTTGTGCCGTTTCAATGCCAAAGATAAATATTTACGGTAACATTTTAATTCCTTTGTACATTAAATGATGAAGTTGTTGTGGATGCAGACGTCTGTAATGCTGTGCAGTGTCTTGGTGTCTACTTGGCTCTGAAGGGGATTCAAAGTCCAGCTTTTGTACTGATTGATATGTACCGTCCCCTCTTTTCCCTCTAGTGAGTGTAATTCACTCTGTTAGTAGAAATGAAAATAAATAAAAACACTTTGCATGGAGAGCTGTAGGATAGATTCTCCAGCAGCTGCTCTGGTGCTTTAGCTCTCTTGGGTCCTGGGTTCAAATCCCAGCGACCTGCATCAATCTGGTCGCGTTTTATCACAAATGATGTGCTTGCTTTATGCATGATCTGTGGGTTTGGGACAGAATCCTGCATGCATAGTGTAGGAGCCTCAAACCATTAAGAATAGGTTACTGTAAAAGAGCAGACGTAGTGTTTTCAGTAATGTTTGAATTCAATTAGTAGTGCTGCGGTGTTCTGCTGTTGAAGCTGGCGACCGTGGTGACTTGTGGGTTGCGGGACGTCATGTCCCACCAGCCTCTGTTTAATGAAGTGTCTGAGGGTGAGATCAAAGCCGTCGGTCCGTGAGATTGTTGAACCCGTTGCTAAAAGTGTTGATTAGCAATGGCAGGCAAGGAGAGATGTTGTCCCAAGTGAGCTGTTGGGAGCTCTAGCCATCAGCGTAAATGAAGCAGAGAAATGGGTCAAGTGCTGCGCTTGATTGTGTAGCACCTGGCAAGGGCATCAGTCTGGGGGAGGAAGACTGTGATCTGGTCTTACTGGGTTGTTGCCGCAGCAGGCCTGCGTGGAAAGAACCTCAAAGGTTTGATAATGGTACATGGACATCCTATTATTATTCTGAATTGTCCATAAAACATGCAAATGTGTTGTTACAGTGTTATTTCAACATTGCAGATTTAGTTTCAGCAGGATGCTGGGCGGAGACGGGCTGAAACAGTGCATTTCATTACTCATTAAGTAGGGATGCACGATATTGAAATTTTGGCCGATCGTGGTCATATCAACCCATATCCATACTGCAATACCAGTCTCCACCAGTAGGGTTTACCTTCCACATTGGGTGCAGATGCAGATGCTGCTTTGTTATGACCTGATTTCTCTCCACACCACAGACATTTTCTCCTGTGTAGGTTAACAACGTGGTTGGCACATCATTAATGCGTCATCATATCGGTGCCACACATCGGGAATCATTTCTATATCTGTCCGATAACGATAATGCATTTTAAAGTAATTTTTTACTTAGAAATGCGATATGATGCGATATGATGACCGATATATCGTGCATCCCTACTCTTAAGGTTAAGGTGCTTAACATGACTGCAATGTCCAGTATTATGTTTCACCGTGTCGAAGTCATACAAATACAGCTCAGAAAACCTGATTTAATGGCTCTTTAAACTGGGTGCCTATGCAGATCTGGAACCTTGGTCCCAAAACACAATATAACATTTATATTACACGCCCACTGATGCACTGGGAAGAATAATCTTCTATAGAGTCGTCATAGACGGTCGTACTGCCCAGCCACTATCATCTGACATCATATTGGGTTACCGACCAAAATCTTCAACTCAAGTATTCTTAAGGGGGGGGGGTGACATTTTGAAATGGAAAGTGAGTAGGAAGTGGAACCCTGATCAGAGTTGAGTTTGTAATAAGGAGTATAACCCACGTTCTCCTGTTTAATTAGTCTGTTAAGTGGTGATAAATTCAAAGTGGTGGCTGCTGGCTGCTGCAGTGAAGTGGCCTGTCATCGTTGAGTGGCTGAAAAGAGATTTCACACTGGAGGTGCGCCATTTTCTGAGCTACATTAACTGTGTAGCCATGCTGACGGCCAAATTTACTCAGTTGCAGTACATTAGTGTTCGCTCATAGGGAAGGGGATATGGAGGAATAGACATGCTAACTACGAGAGCCCCGGAGGTTCCTAAGCCTGTGTCCCAGTAGGCCCTTCTGTTTAACTGATGAGGATGTCATGGACCAAATAGCACGGCTTTGAATGAATCTAGCAGGCTGCGTTGCTGCAGCCTGACGGTGTGTTTGAGGGTAAATCACCCTTACAGTCATGTAGAATCAGGCGGTGAGCAAAACAAGAGTGTTGGCCAGCTTCAGTCAGGCGCCATCATTTTTTTTCTTTGAGTGGCTGATAGATTAACTTACATGTTGAATGACTGTTGCATGATGTGTTACGCCCTGCGAGATGGCAGCAAATCATCAGAGAAGATCGTTTGAGGCCTGGCCAAAACCAAACCGGCTTTTGTGTCTCCAAAGGAATATTTCACGTTAATACCAACTCTGATTTCCTGTCTTGAGTAGGAGGCTGTGAAACGTATTCATTAGTTTATTGAGTGAAGATGTTCATTATCAAGAGACCCCAAAGTTCACACAGCATTACAAATCTATAATTGGCATGTTGTCGTCACGGACAGCGATCAAACCGATCAATAATCTGAAGCCAAACTGAGGGACTCTTCTCTAGACTAATAGCTCCTTAATCAGACAAATACCTGAACGCTGTTGGCTGGAAGCGTGACTGCTCGCCTGGTTTCCTGCCAGACTGAAGGCCATTGGCTGGCGTTGTGCTATTGTGTCACTCCATGACATTGACCCATCTCCCAGTGGAGGACCGCTAACCCTTTCTGACACAGGAACTGGGTCTACCACGTCCCCCTCTCCATGCTGTGTCCGCCTTCACCTGTGGAGGGCAGTGTTGGTCTAGGTATTGACAGTTCACACATGTCAATAGTGCAGAGCTGGTTATATGAAGTATTTTGCTGCATTACAGCATCATAAATCCCTGGAAAACAAAATCAAATAGGATTATAGTTGCTCATTGGTAGGCTGTAAGTGTTGCCCAAAGCAGGCTTAGGTTATACAGAAGGTTGTTGTTGCACCTCGAGATGATCTTAAAAGGAACTGATTGAATTTAGTGGCATTAATTATAAAGCTGGTTCATACACATTGTGAATCTATCGCTGTTGTTCTAGTTTTAAACTCTGGCTTTCATATGCACTAAGTTGGATTTAGGTCATAATGGGGAGAAAAGTAGGTTAATTTGTTTCTGGACTAATGACATAGAAAAGGACACTTCCAGTTGGAACATTAGTACCCATACACTCAATATGCAATATACACTCTGGTACCTCTAACAGGTTTGTGTCTGTATGGGGCTGGCCATCCTGCTAGCAAAAACCAATGTATACACCAGAGATTGTGAGGGGCGGGCGGCGTTGGGGGTCGATCTTCATGTCCCATTACTTCCACAGTGAACAGGTGTGACCTGAGCAAAGAAGCTGCCCGGGGCTGTCAAGCACGACCACGTATCCATCTGGTCTGGCCTGGTTTTAAGTTCAACTGCTTTCATCGTTTGAGCCAGTGGACACTGAGGTGAACAGCTCCCGCCAGACCTTTTGATTTCTCTCAGAACATAACACTTTCTTTCTTTCCGTTCTGTTTCAGATCAGCTGTTCCATGTGCTGGCCATGCACATGCGTCTGTACAGCATCGATTCAGCGTACAACCCCTGGACTAGGCTGACTCAGATTACACAAAGTACAGAGGCAGAGTGAGTTTTTTCCTTTCTCCCTATAGGAAATCTACATTTCGTACCTCACACAGTCTCACCAACGCTCCTCCTAAGCACCTAATCAAAGCACCGCTGTGTTGGTGGGGGCAGGCTGGAAACGGCGGCGTTTAGGGAAGAAGGCACAAAGAGGAGCTCAAAACAGAAAAGGGATGGTGCGTGGTTGCCATAGATACCAATAATTGCCGCATCTGGCAAATTACCGGGCACTCCACCGAGAGCAAAACGACCCTGTCTGAATCACCGCACCGAGAACAACTGCTCCGCCACGCCAACACCATACCGGCGCTGCTGCAGCACCGCATCTCAACCCCTCAGCTGTCCACCCAGCTCCAGCAGAAACCCCGTCATTTACCCAGAGGCGCCGCTTCCACCACCGCCGTCGTTTAACCGTCTTCAACGACATCTCATAACATGCCCCCTTTTCTGTGTTAAGAGAGTTCGGTTGTCAGGATTCACGCTCTCAACAGCTCTCGCAGCACTTAGCGATATAAGATGGGCCCTAACAACCTTTCCTCCCTGTTAGTGGTGTAAGACAGCTTTTACACCTGTTACTATTTAAGTGCTCGCAACCGCACAGTATTCTCAGCGGAGCCATTTGGTGTTTAAAAATACCTTGTTAGGGATTCAGGAGGCGGCACTGTCATTGCCACCCCGAGGCAGTCGACTTGAGCTAGCCTATTTAAATAGGACGGAGAGGGATGTTTCTGCATAGATGCAAAAAAACCTTTCTGTTACCTAGATATTCTCTTTTATTGAGTAAATTATAGAGGAATAGGCCCATTTAATTGCGATTTGACTAAACTACATTGACATGGTTCAGAAGTAGCTGCGTTGATACCGATTTTACTGTATGCAAGTGTATATTGTACGCAGGGGTCTGGCAGGCGAGCCGAAAGCACCGTGCTGTAAATTTCCTTCACCGCGCGGTGGAATTAACTGGCGAGTGCATTGGAAATGGAAGTTATTATTCTGTAAGTGCAGCTCCTTTCATTCAAAATCCCCCCCCGAGGGCCTCTCAAGAGCAGAGTGGAGATTGGAACCTCACTAGGTTGTCGACATGAAAGAAGACAATAATACATTAACAATATGTAACCAGGGCTGCATTAAGGAAGCTGGTCAGAGGTACAGGGAAGAGGCCTTTCCCAGCTGTATTTAAGTGGAGGACTTGTAAAAAGCCACATCTTTTTGTTTAAGCAAATGTAAAGTGTACTCAGCAAGGACTTTGCGCTCGTCCCTCTAATGAATAGAGCACAGTCAATATTTACTGTATTTATAATGGGTTTATAGGTCCTGTCATGAGTACCTGCATTTCACCATTTGCATGAGCATCTTGTTAGCATGAATACAGGTCTTAAATTCATTCCATTCCTTCCTTCTGTGTCTTGTTTTCCACACAGTAGCAACTTGACATTGGGACAAAAAAAACAACGTATCTTCTGATGTAATGAAAATCTTTTTGGCTTGTTTTGCAGTGGCTTTGATCAAGAGAGGCCCGAGGTGCCCATGCTGTTTCGAGATGTCCCGTCCCTACTGATTATCTTCGTGCTGACCATGCCACAGCCTCTACGAAAAGGTACTTGCTCCTGTGGCAGCTTCATGGCGCTACCAGAAAGCGTCTGAATGTCAAGAGGAGGCATCTGGAGTGTCTTATGTATGCTCCTGTTGTCACTATTTGGCTGAGTGACACGGCCCGGGTGACAGGAGGGCGGCGACTCCTTCGCATGCCCTTCATCTCTGGCTGAGTACGTTAGATCTCCTCCGGCTCAGCCCTCCGCTGCAGAACGGGGAGGGCTGCCAAAAGCCTCAGCCCGAATGGCTGCAATCATGTTTAATGGGAGCAGCAAGCTGACCATTTTGTTGATGAGTGAACTAGCTTAACCGCTGGCAGGGACATTCAGGACCCAAAGATCTTTTTGACCATGGAAAAGGAGACTTTAGTTGAAGATGTAGTTAGTGAGGGCAACAGTTACCACTCTAGTTCGATGTCCTAGATGTCATCTTACATTGTAAATCAGACCATCAGGTTTTTCTCTTTTACACCATGCACTGCATCCTCCCCTTAGGCTATGTAACACCTCCTCACATTACCCTTCATCCTCTGCTGGGGAAGACGGCGCTCAATGTCTGATTAGCCAAACCAAGCATCATTACTGCAATCATTGAGATAGGGAATTGATTTTTTTTTCTTTGTTTTTTGTACAACTGGATGAGAGATGCGTGAAAGACGCCTGTTATTGAAGCACAGGGCAATAACAATGGAAGTCACTACACTTGTTTTCTCCAACAAACCCAGGTCTGTTGGAGATAGCAGGGACGGGGAGTTACCTGTCCCCAAGGAGCTTATGTGTCCTTATCACACTTATCACAATGATGGGAACAGCGGACCTGTCAGCAGCACTTTCCCGTGCAAGGGCAAATAATGGCGCTCTTTGTTGTTCCTTTCAGTTCCAAATTGAAACCTCCTTCAGATTGCATTCCTTGAAGCCCTCTGCTAATTAACAGCACACTGTTGGTTGAAGAGGAAAGAGGACAAGCATAGCGCTGGAGGGGGGAAAAAACCTTCAGATCGGCCCCCATACCCCATAATGCTCTGATTAGATTATTGTATTGCCTCTAGTGTACCTTAATGTTTCAATTAATTGTGTCTAAAATAACACATACACACACGCTGAGGTCGCCTGCTGAATTTGCTATCTAATCGGCGTCACCTTCTCTATCTGTACAGAACACTTCACCTGTGTGGTGAAGATGCTGTACAACCTGCAGTACGCCCAGGCTCTGGCTGTACTCTCAGTCAAGCTCAGCCCAGAGGAGAGGCAGGCCTGGAGCACATCTGGAGCACTCAAGAAGGTAACGGCAAAACCAGTCTGAGCCCCTTCACAAAGGCATGTTAGTGCTACAATTACCCGTGTTCTGCCATAAAGCAGTGGCCAAAGATGGTCATAGTACGAAGATCATGTTGGTGAGCCCATCACTCAAGACAAAACAATAAGATGCCGCTTCAACCCGGCCAAGTCCCAGGGGACATATTGGAAGGGTCTGTAGTTCAAATCCATCAGTTTATTGTTCCCTAGGACCAGTCGAGAACCGCAGTAAATCACTGTGTATGACTCAGTATTGAGATGAATTAGTCCCTTTCCACATTCATCTATGTGGTTTCCTCCCTACTCAATATTGATCTCCATTATCTGGAAAAGTGTGATTCCTGGAGAGAGTGCCATTAATTGGCTGTCCATCTTCAGTCTATTAAATGTGTATTAGCGAGTGGCTGGCGTGAATGTCAATAGACAAATAGCTGAAACCCTCCCCCCCCTGGGATGTTTCCATGCTTCCATAATAGAGGCACGGTTTAATATCGGCCCACCGCAATGTCATGAACAATAGTGCACTCGTTCACAAGCTGCCATTAAGATGCATTTTAAATCCTCATTGAAGGAACCATCTATATTTGGAAGGATGCCATAATTAAATTGAAGTTTATAACAAAGATGCACAAGTCTGAACAAAGATCAGAGCCCAGAGGAAGGAATCCATGGACATTAAATTCCTCCTCTATAAATCTATGACAGGACGGCAGGCGAGATAAGATGGCCACTGTTTTATATTCTACCACCTTCAGCTTGATGAATGCTAGCAGCTTTCCCCCCCATATAAAATATTAGTCAAACCAGTTGAATTTTTATCAGAACACCCATTCAGTAATGTCTGTGCGGCTTATCGGCCACTCAGATATTTTATTGTAGGAAAAGAATTATTGTGTCCTCTGCTTATTCTGCATAAGTTATTATATTGTACTGTGCGGCACATTGTGGAGATAGACGGAGGCCAGGGGGACAGGGGACACTGAGAGGCATTTTATTCTGATGACAATAAGTTGTCAGGGGGTCTTGATGGTGTTACGTCTGTTTTTGTGTTTTCTGTTACTCAACATTGTGTTTTTGTCCTCTGTAAGGGACGCTAGCTTCCCGTATGATTCCACGTATGTTCCCTACAGTTTCCACCAATGAAGTCACACATGGATGTGACTTCCAAATGAGGATGTGATATTTTCTGACTTTCAAAAACGGTTGTCACCACCAAATTTGGCAGATTTTGCCTAAATGCTATTGTTTGGTCGCCACAGAGCCGTAGACTTCGAGAACCAACTTCAGGTCAGTTCGTCAGAGGCTTCAGTGTGTGCTATCAAACGTCATCATGGTTTACAGCACTTGAGGCAGTAATTTTCAAAGAGGAAGTAAAAGCTGTATTATTTTTGACATTTTATTACCTTCATATCTCCACACCGTTCAACTACTCTTATGCAAATTAATTTAGAAGTCACCAAACAGCCACATGTGATGGCCTAAGATCAAATCCTTCTCTCCCCTACTGCCTTTCTCTCTGCTATGAATACATGCAAATGGAATAAAGGATTAAAAACTCCCAGGTGGATTATTTACCGTAACCTTTACTGACATATAGTCAAAATGTGTTGATGTTCTGCCACAGAATGCTGCCAATGCTGAGAAGTGTTTCGAGGCCCTGCTCAGCCACGTTATCAGCGAGCTCTCCAATGACACGAGTGTCTACAAGGTGAACGCCGAAGAAACCTCAATGGTGAGACACAAAAATGACCACTTGAGAGCATCACTGCCAACACTTGATCACGCTTTACTTTTTTTCTTTCTTCTCGTTTTCTCTTACATGATGGATTGACCATTACCCCGAGAGGCAGTGGTCTGATATCTCTACTCGTCTCTGTGAAAGCGATATACATCATCATGCCATTATCAGCCTCCCGTTGACTGGTTATTGATGAAGTGTTCCTGTTGTGCTTCTCTTCTCCAGCTGAGCTTCAGCGTGTGGTCCCCACAGTCCATAGAGTTCAGCCTCCAGCAGTTCTGCCTGCCCTTCCTCCGCCTCTCCAGCCTCCTGCAGCATCACCTCTACGGAGACAACCTGACAGGCTGCCTGGTATGTCTTAGACCGGCCCTGCTTCAGCGCACCATAACACCGCTCCGTTTTGGCTCAAGTTATTTTTAGGTTTCTCGCATTGACAGTTAAAGGATCATTTTGGTTTATTTCAACCTGGACTTTATTTTCCCATGGTCGTGTGTCTACGTGACTGGTGGGGAAAAGAATGTTTGAAATTGATCCAGTATTGAGTGAGCGCTGTTTTTAGCGGTTAGTGATTAGCGGCGAAGGGCAAGTGTATAGTCCTCTAAAAACGTTTTTTTTTTGCCACTGACAGGCTCTGATTGTTGTTCTAAGTGTCTGACAGGATCCCGACAGAGAAATAAAAAAACCTTTTTCTTTACCTTTCGCTTGACTTCTCCTTGCGCAGAACGAGAATCGTCGTTGTGAAATTTAGCGAGGAGTGATACCTCTTGTTCCATTTACATCTTTGTTAGAGCTGTTATATGGATGGTAACACAATAACAACAGATCGGATCAAGTGAAAGGTAAAGAAAAACGTTTTATTTCTCTGTCGGGATCCTGTCGGATACTTATAACAACAATCGGAGCCTGTCAGTGGCAAAAAACAAAAACGCTTTTAGAGAACTATACACTTTCCCTTCGGCGATAATGTTATAGCCCCATAATCGCTAAAAACAGTGCTCACTCAATACTGGATCAATTTCCCCCCCACCAGTTACGTAGACACATGACCATGGGAAAATAAAGTCCAGGTTGAAATATACCAAAGTTATCCTTTAACCCCCCCCCTTGTTTGACTTGCTTATTCCAGCTGACAAATACTGGTCTGACCTCACTGTTTTTGTTGTTGTTGTTGAAGGGAGCTTGTCTCCTGGAGTCCTTTCCTGCATCACCGCTGGCGCTGAGCAAGGAAGTGTTTTCTTGTCAAAGAGCCATGTAATCGCATTACCCTCCACATGTGTTTTAGTTTAGAAAGTCAAAAGTGTTGGTGCGTGTAGGGGGAGCGCCAATGCAATTTCACTAGAATGCATTAGGATTACACGCACAGTAATCCGGTGCACGAACACCCTCCTGTACGTGTGTCTGAACCTGCGAGGCCGAGCGTGTGTGATGCATGCACTCGTTTGCGCTTTGTGCGTGCACGCATGAACGTATCCGCAAGTGTCTGTGTTTACAGATGCCATGGGGCACACACAGTCCATTGAGATTTCAGCGTTGCAGTCCACTGCTAGCTGCTATAGTGAGGGCACAGGAGAGTTTTGCTGTGCTGCAACTGAGCGGCTCAGGGGAAGGGGGAGGGGGGTGGCGGGGGCAGGCGATTTCCTGTGTTTGCCCATGCTGCTCGGGGTGAACACCAGTGTCAAGTGTTGGGTTACAGCTCAGTGCGGTGCTCCTGAACGCAGTGCTGCACATTCACTGGCAACCCTTAGTCTTTGCCTTTACATTCAGTATGGGCACAACGCTAGCTAGCAGTCAGACTAGTTGACGCATGCAAACCCTGCATGCACACATGCATGCACAAAGGCAACATCTGCACTTGCACGCGTGCACGCACACACATGCGTGCATGTATGAATGCAACATTTATGGATGCACACACACACACACAGTTCAAATTCAATCACTGTCACCAATCTGAAAACGGTGTCGTCTGCGGTGTCATTCAACAACGGCTCTGTTAAAGGGGATTTTTCAACATCCCCATTAGTCTAATGGGGACAACAATTTTTGAAATTGGGCTAATAGAGCTAACAGCTAACTGAGCTAGTAGAGCTAACAGCTAACTGAGCTAGTAGAGCTAACAGCTAACTGAGCTAGTAGAGCTAACAGCTAACTGAGCTAATAGAGCTAACAGCTAACTGAGCTAGTAGAGCTAACAGCTAACTGAGCTAGTAGAGCTAACAGCTAACTGAGCTAATAAAGCTAACAGCTAACTGAGCTAGTAGAGCTAACAGCTAACTGAGCTAATAGAGCTAACAGCTAACTGAGCTAGTAGAGCTAACAGCTAACTGAGCTAATAGAGCTAACAGCTAACTGAGCTAATAGAGCTAACAGCTAACTGAGCTAGTAGAGCTAACAGCTAACTGAGCTAATAGAGCTAACAGCTAACTGAGCTAGTAGAGCTAACAGCTAACTGAGCTAGTAGAGCGAACAGCTAACTGAAGTAATATAGCTAACAGCTAACTGAGCTAGTAGAGCTAACAGCTAACTGAGCTAGTAGAGCTAATAGCTAACTGAGCTAGTAGAGCTAACAGCTAACTGAGCTAATAGAGCTAACAGCTAACTGAGCTAATAGAGTGAACAGCTAACTGAGCTAATAGAGCTAACAGCTAACTGAGCTAGTAGAGCTAACAGCTAACTGAGCTAACAGCTAATAGAGCTAACAGCTTACTGAGCTAGTAGAGCTAACAGCTAACTGAGCTAATAGAGCTAACAGCTAACTGAGCTAACAGCTAACTGAGCTAGTAGAGCTAACTGAGCTAATAGAGCTAACAGCAAACTGAGCTAGTAGAGCTAACAGCTAACTGAGCTAGTAGAGCTAACAGCTAACTGAGCTAATAAAGCTAACAGCTAATAGAGCGAACAGCTAGCTGAGTTAGTAGAGCTAACAGCTAACTGAACTAATAAAGCTCACAGCTA
>CABFOS010025063.1:0-16002 GCA_900660315.1 Diretmoides pauciradiatus | reverse complement strand
GATTACGATGTCCTTGAAGTCTGTAATACCCCCCCTCCCCCAACACACACACACACACACACACACACACACACACACACACACACACGCACAGGGACCATTTTGTTCTGTCTGATGTCAGTTATGGGGTTTTCCCGGCTCCAGACTAGTCTGCTGATGATGAGAGTCCTGAGTCAGATTGAGGGCTACGTGGTGCTGCCCTGACTCGATGTGGGTAGTGACTACGGCTAAATTGTTAGTTTTATGTCAGGATTTGTGAGAACAAAATGTTCACAGTTAAGACTAAATGATATATCAGTCAGTCTTGTCTCATATTGTCGCTCTTGCCACATGGTCTTCACATATTCTTCTGCATGATGCTGCGATCTCACACGCGGATTTGAAGAGGGGCGGGCAGTGCTGTGTTTACCCAGTACTAGTGGTGCTGTCTAGCTGTCATCACAACAAACAGAAAATTAAAGAGCGTTTAACCCCAAACTCCTGCTGTGTTTGCGTTAACTTAACCAAAAGCAGAACAATCCCATTCATCCTCTGACATCACAGACTGTCTAGCCTGCATGTTTGATATTATTACCTTCCTCTTTTTAAAAATTACACTAATATGTTTGACATCTCTACTTTGCCTGTCTGGCGAGGAAGGAAGTGGTTGTGCTGTGCTGTACGTCTAATTGACTGTCTTCCATTTAGCAGCCATTTGAGCAGGTCAACTCACTTAACCTCTTATGAATAACATGTCCCCTCTCACTCCAAGGGTTTCTAAGTGAGATGTAGCCATTATTGGAAAAGGGGCTCTATGAAGTGTGTAAATATTCATATCAGGCTTGCGGTGTTCTCTCCATACAAGAAGCGTTATTGATTGTTCGTGCTGAGATTGGGCAGGGAGAAATAATGTGATTTCATTTTTGGGCTGAGACTTCTCTCATTCTAATATGAAATGACAATTTGTCAAATGTCCATTCCGCTCATCCCTGTCTTAATAAATTAGATCTATCCCAGCCACTATGTCTTTTCCCTTCTACTTGAGCAAGCTACAGTGTGCTTGCTGCTCGTACCTCATCTACAGGATAACGTCTTTTTGGCATATGACCAGAAGACGTATGAGAAATATAAATATCTTGGCATCAAGTGCTCCGTTGAGAATGCCTTTGTCTAATTGTGAATGAGCACTTGACATGCAGGGAAAGGCCTGTTTACAGCAGATGACTTGATGCCTTTCGCAGCCCACTCTTCTGTCGGCTCACCTGTTGGTTTACTGATTCAAGGTAATGAAGTAGCAGTGGCCCGGAAGTTAGAGAAGAGGCCTTCTTACTGGAAAGTCTCATGTTCAACCTGAGGGAATGTGAAAGAGTGATTGAGAACCACTCTCGGCAAGGATCATCAGAGTGTCCTTGAGCAAGGCACTCGACCTCCAACTGCTTAAGTGGTGCTTCACTGTGGCCAACAGTACAACACTAGTTGTACGTGGCAACCTCCATGTACAAATGTGGGTGCATGTAACCTCCCGTATTTTCTCCAGAACATTGCTGCAAATAGTAACTCTCCCTTAGTCTGCTTGCCGTGTGAGGCAGTGTTTCAACTGGTGGGTCACGGACTCGTTCTGAATGGGTCGTGGAGTGAGTGGTCTAAAAACCCAATTATTATTATTATTTTTTAACACAAATTAAAAAAAAAATCAGTTTGGACACTTTTAGGTTGTAGAAAACGGGTTTATATGATAATTTATCAAGCCTTTCCTGAATCTTCAAGGACATCTCATGATTTCCCTGAGAAATAAATTTGCTCAGTTTGAATTCTATAAAAGTGGGTCACGACTCACGACTTAATGACCATGGGAAAACGTGGGTCTCGAGGCCAGACCAGTTGAGAACCACTGGTGTAAGGGACATTTTCTAATGTATGCTGGTGTTGAAAGGGGTTTCCTTATGTCTAAAAGAGGTGCGAATCACTCATCCCATTTATAACCCAGCATACGTGATAATGGCGACTAGAGCACCGCAAGCATGATTAGCATCAGTTTACACACTTACAGTGAAGCAGGTTGATTGACTGATCATTACTTACAAGAAGGCCTATTAAAACGTCATTCACTGCTGTGCTTGTTAATAGCACAAAATGATTGATAGGTAAGGAAATCAATCACCCGAAAGAGCCATTGGGCCATTTTGATTCAGAATTTTTAGCATGCAGAGCAGTAACCCACAGCTATATTTAAATGGGCCATCATTTTCAATCACTGAATTATTTAATCAGTGTGTGCCATGGAGCTGTACTATCTTTTTTAAAGGAGAGTGGGCAGTCCACTCACCTTTAGTACTTCTACTCTTTATTTAGACAGTGAGAAAGTAAAGAGGGAGGCCGGTGAGGGCACACATATTGTTCCAGAGGCAAGGGACTTAAATACTTGACTGGCACCGACTGCAGAGTTTTTGAGATCTCTAAAATGTACCGTTCCTTCCCAGACTGTGAAACATCACTTGTGCTTTGCTCTACGAAGAGGAAATTATATGTCTAGAGGCTGCTTTTCCTCTCTGCTGCACCGCAGTGCACATACGACTCACACGTACACTTTTGTATCATTCACATAGCCTGCATGGCACTCCTGTCCATGAATGGGCCAGTCTAGGAGGCGTAATTACGTGCACACAATGAACAATGCAAACAGGACACAGACAGAGCGTAGACATTTTCTTGCTTTTATTTTTATTTTCTTGAAAACGAAAGGCAGCCGTTGTAACTTTGATGGTGGGAAATGCCAAAAAGGTGTAATTAAATAGTTTGCACTGGCTTTATTTAATCAGAATTTCAATGAGGAAGTGTGTTGGCAGGCAGCTCTGCAGTGCATTTTAGATGAGAGCCACATTTATGCGGCCACCCAGTTGTACAACAGCCCCCCTGTTTTCCAGCATCAACAGGTCCACTGAAGAGGAGGAGGCTGGCTGCTGGATACAGGCCTCTATTGATTATCCATGATTACACATGTGGAGGCGCGCGCGCACACATACACCCACCTAACCACACACACACACACACACACACACGCAACTATGCATATACTGTATAATAGCACGTAATATACTTAATATCATGTAGTAAGCCAATGTGTAGTTCAACATCACTCTGCTGTGGTAAAGCGGGAAGCTGAGAGAGGAAGTCTCAGGAGCCTCAACAGATTGGCTGCTGGGTTACCCAGGGAGACAACATATGGGAGAGCAACGCATAGTATCATGTCGGTGAGCCATTCAGCTCACTTTATCAATCCCGATGCGCTCACAGTTCTTGAACATAGGCATTGGAGATCTAACCGAGGCTGAACAACTAAGAGATGTGTACGTGGTTGAGGATGTAGAGTTGTACACCTCTGGAGAGAATGATAAGAAAGCCTTACTGAATAGCACACATACACATACAAGCACTTGGATAGAGTTACAGTTCAGTATCAAGTTGGATTTGGTTTGTTGCTCTATCTCGGCAGCAGCGCTCTCAGGCTGGCTTGCTGTCATGGTAACCATGCCCTCCAATGTCACTTCTCACTAATTTTAGCTCTTGGGGTTCTCACGGTTGGTCAGCTTTATCTTGGCCGTAACCACTCTGCTGGCAAAATGGTAACAGACACCACCTTAGTGTACGTGCGCGCACACACATTACCTTTTCACATCATCATTTATTCAGTGCAATGTGTGTATCATTAATTAGTAATTACCTTTTCAGATTTGTGAATAATTCAGCTACTCTGTGCTTTCAATCACCTTTGATGAAAGGGAACAGGTGTTCATTGAAAAAAGAACCGAAAAATCTAGGTACCTAGAAGAAGCAATATCCAAGGCAATCATGTTGTGTATCTTAGGTGTGTTTCAGACAGTTGAATTTAGCAGCTTTTACAAGAGAACCGAGCCCAGCGTGGGAGCAATCTGCATGGGCATGTTAAACCCGGGATATGTGTGAACCCAGCTGGGTGGTGCAGCTTTTAAAGATTGCCTCTATTTAGCAATACTGTGCCTTATATATCACCCTAGGATAGCTTAGATGAAAATGAGGGGTGGGGGGGGAAGCATTTCATCACTGGAGAAATTCTGAAAGGAGTGAATTCTGAAAGTGTACCTGCAGTAATGTTTGATGATTTGTACTCTTTAGTGCTTTACTGTTAGGCCGGTCCAGTGTGGGTGGTATATTTCTGATAAAAGTTATATTTCTAGCATGATTCCATTTCCAGACGGAAGTTACTGCTGCAGAAACCTGGATGTGTTCAGTGCTGCAATCACAAAAGTTAATGCCGTATCCTTATCTGTAACCTTATCCGGGCATCTGTCTAAAGTGTTTTGATATTATAATACCACTATATAGAAACTGCCTTTGATAAAAGAAACAGTGTTTTTTGTTTGAAGCGATCTTCGGCATCCTATTTAATATAAGGTACAATCTCGTAACAGAGCTACAATGGCAATGGCAGTGGGATTGCCATTGTAGCTCTGTGCCTGGGGAGCAGGGGTGGGGACTGTCAGAGGCTCAGCCATGAATCTGCCCATAGCTTATCTTACCAACCCAGTAAATCTCACTCCCCTGGTAATTCCACTGGTAGGATGAAGGATTTCCCCGTGAGAGCAACTCACACGCAGTATCCTCAACGTGTCTCAGATGCCGTGGGATGTTTCTGGGGGTGGTGGAAACAACAGGAGGATTGCGAGAAAAAAGCAACTAACTCACTCGTGCGCACACATATGCACACACACTCACATTTGTAGGTACACCCACTCGTCATGTGGTAATTTGCACATTTGCATGCACACATATGCATTTGTGAACATGTGTACACATATTCTCTCTCTCTCTCTCTCACACACACACACTCACGCACACACACGTTTCTTTGGTGAGTTAGCGTTTTCTATTTTCTAGTCAGTGGTCCAATGCATGCACAGTGCTATTGGGAAGAATCTATACCAGCTCTAAAATGCCTCACTCCCAGGATGTGTTACATTCACATACCCACAGTGCATTTGCTGGACTCTTCAACACTGTGCACAAGAGTAACAGATGTAGATAAGAGGGATGGAGAGGCAGGAGGAAGGGCTAGGAAGGAAGGAGAGGTAGAGAAAACAGAAGCCAAGAGTGTGTTAACCCCGGGGTTAATGAAATTTGTGTTGGCCTGCCTAACAAGCCACCATCTAGGTACAAACTCTGCCCCATGCAAATGAGAGTCCTAGACCGCTGCCATAACTTTGCCGCAGGAGGTTTGTCTGTGCGTGTGAGAGTGAGTGAATGAGTGAAACAGCGAGATTTAGTGTAAAAGACAGGAAAATGTCTGTGATTTGTGTGTGTGTTTGTCTCAGAGTGTGTGAAGGCATGTGTCTGTTGAGTGCGCGCCTCCCCAATCTCGCTGCCGTCTGCACTATTAGCCCCAGTGTTTAGCCGAGCAGAGGAGGAAGCAGCTGAATGATGGCACTGTCTGCCCGCTGGCGTGGTTGCCAGGGATGGGGGAAGAGTGCGGGGGAGGGACGGTGCAGAAGAAGGACACCCTCTTCTCACTCAACAGGTGGGTCATGCAGCAGGATGCACCAGGAGAGGATGTGGCTGTGACTAATAATGGACCCAACCCTAACCCTTCATGGTGTACCAACAATTTAGTCTGTTTGTACAAAGAACAGTGGCGCACAGTTAGATGTGTCCGCATTTCATAAAGTTCACTCTGTGGCAAGTCATTCAGGTGCAGCCAGCTCGTTCAGCAGGGGTGGCTAGTAATGCAGCAATCACACTGTTAAACAACGCCATCAAGTCCTAATTACAATTTCCTCAGTAGACACTCTCATAAAAGCCCACATAGTTTGGACAATTTACTGAGACACTGCTGGGAGACACAGAGGAGGCGTGTGACTCAGAGAGGGAGTGAGGGCGAGTTTAAAGAAACACGAAACAGGCGGAGAGAAAGAAGAAATAAAGAAGCAGAGTGATGCATGTGACAGAGTGTCGCCTGTACGCGGTCAGGATCCTACTCATGATACGATTTGTCAGTTTCCCCCACGCTCAGGCCCGGCTCCGCTCTTTACTCCCCACCTCTGCAGGAGGATTTCTTTACACAGGGTTTCTATGCAGCGCTGGGCAGGGCTGTATCGGCTCCGGTGTTGCCTTACTGTAAGTGATCCAGACCTTGCAGGGTTTCAATCAATCATCAAAGAGTGTGTGTGTGTGTGTGTGTGTGTGTGTGTGTGTGTGTGTGGGAGTGCTCCCCGCTGCTCTGAATGAGCTTTCTGTAGTGGTGGTTAATGTAAAAGGTCACCTCTCCTCCAGACCGTGCTGGCTTGCAACAAAGATAGAGAATAGATCAGAGGAAAGGGACTGATAAAGTGGGAGACAGTAGCGAGGTGGTGTGGCGACAGGGATGGCTGGTTGCATTCTAATAAAGCTTTGCTGATGGTGCACAACTGTGTGGAAATGTCACGGATATGGATACATTGGTATAAGAGTAAATTGACCGTGACTTTGTGTCTGTGTATCTTTCTCTATCATTTTCAATCCCATTCCTCTCACCCCCGTTTTCTTTTGAATTCCCTATTGTGCGTGTTACCATTCATCACACGCTCATGAATATTTACACATTTACAGAGTGGGTTCTGGAGGTGGGATATGAATTCATCTCCATTTATAAGCGCACGCCAAGTAAAGTTGAGCGGAGAAAGTTTGACTAGCTACATATCTAAGAGGATAAAGAGAGCGAGGATGTGACGGTGGTGATGACGCGGCCCCATTGCCAATCTGCGGTAGTATCTGTTCACTTTGTTTAGTTGAGTTGCATGATGCATCTTCCCTTCTTGACTCCCTTTCTCTTGTTTTGTATCATTGTGGCATATCGTTTTACTATATTCCATCTACACTTGGCCCATCTCACCTATCATCCAAGTTTCCATTTACATCTGACTGTCTTCATCTGCGTCTTGTCGTCCCGGTTGAGGTTTAGTAGAAGCAGAGGAGGCGGCGTCCGTGGCAGAAGAGAGAGAGAGAGAGAGGGCGAGAGCTGCACTTTTGTCGTGCTTTTGTTTTGCGTTTCAAAGGCCTGCTCTCCGGGTTGATTACCATGTGAGCTGGTTTGTGAAGGAGTGCGGCGCCGCTCTCTAAGGGCTGTCAAAACACTGTTCCCTTCTTGCTATTGTGGCCAGTCATGAGGAAAGATAGTCAAGAGAAAGGGAAAGTTTTTACACTTTACTTTGGAGCTCTGTGTGTGTGTGTATGTGTGTGTGTGTGTGTGTGCGCGCGTGTTTGTGCTCACTTGTTTTTCATCTTGTTTGTGCTCACTTTATTTACATTTTCACAATACAAAATATATTCAAGTTGGAATGTGGTTACATGGACATACTGATTTATCACCCACCCCCACCCACATCCTCCCATCCGGCGGCACACAAACAACCAAGAAGAAGAAAACAGCAACAGCAACAAAAAAACAGTACAGGTACACAAAAGACAAAACTAAACAAAACGCACAAAAAATAATAACATAATGACAATACAAATCCAGTGCTCTCTTGCTTTGAGAGGATAATAATTATAATTGAATAGCTTGTTTTAGTATTCACTGCACTTGTTCTCGTTTATCCGTCTAATGCAGTTGATAGAAACTTCTAGTTGTTGATGTTGACTGGGAAGTGAATATTTTCTGTTGCTAAATTATATTTTCTAGTTTGTTTCTTGTTTCTTTTGCTTCTTACTACGATCATTTATCTTGAATGGTACACAAATTAATTACATTTCATTTTTATTTCCAGCAATGTTACCATGGACACTGTCACATCTGGACGTTTAATTGCAGTTCCAAATGAGCAGTTGATGAAGTGTCTAGCTCAAGGTTACTTTCCCACACCAAGATGTTCCCAGCCAATCAGGGATTTGAAATGGTGACGTCTTTGAAAGCTCACTTCTCTTACCTTCGGGCTCCATCTCCATCTATGTTGTTGTGTTTGGGACAGCTCCTATTTCAGGGTCATTCCCTGTCGTTCCACCAAGTTACCACCGAGAGAATCACTTTTCCCTTTTAGATCTCAAGACCACGACCCTCGACTACTATTGCCTTTGTCACATGTTAATCTAAACCTCCCCGGTTGTCAGTCATGTTTCCCTCTAAAGGGATTCGGTCTGCCACCAGCGCTCTGGGGCACTGCTAGAAATTCTGCCCCCATGACACTGTGACACTGAGCTCCCAAGACTCAGACTAACTCAGTACAGTAATGATGGAGGTATGGCAAGTAAAACAACTTTGGTTAAGGTTAGGCAGCTAAAACAATGAGGTTAGGGTATGGTTTCGGTCATGGTTAAATAAGAAAAACTTTAGCTAAAAATGATCTTTAACTCACAGTAGAAACATTCTTCCTGTCCCCTCTGTCCGTAAGCATCCAACACACTCCACAGTCTCTTTGCTGCAGGAGAACTGGTTGTTTCTGGCTGGCTGATTGGCTAGGTGTCTTGCTCAGCCTGCAGTGGTGCTCTTATTGTGCTAAGGCTGCACTGACAGCAGCAGCCACAATGGCAACAACAATAATGGCACAGCAAATAGCGGCAGCAACTCCCATCCGCATACTCCTGCCTCCAGAGAGAGAGGGACAAAGACAGAGAGAGAGAGAGACAAAGAGAGAGAGAGAGAAGGTGTGTGAACCATGAAGAGAGCAGAGAGAAACCTGTGTCATGCAAGGTCAGCACCAACGTCAAAGGGGGGCAGCTGCAACAGAGGCTAATTATTTGGTCGTAGTTGTAAGTTTTTCCAAACAGGTGAGAAGGGTGAGAGGAGGAGGAGGAGGAGGAGGAGGCTGAGGCTGCTGCCATTGCTTAGCACTGTAGATGTACACCTCTGTCTGGATCACCACATGGCTTTCTTTACAAGATGGTCCTCCTCCATTCTCCTCCACCACCACCTGTCTTCCTCCTCTTCACCTGCTTGGTTCTTCTTCTTCTTCTTCTTCTTCTTCTTCTTCTTCCTCTCACATCTCAGCTTGCTCTTTCCTCAAACATTTGACACCTCCACCCCACCCTCTGTTCTTTTTATTTAAAATATATATCTTTGGCTACAAATGAGATGCTGAACAAATGCTTTTCACTCTGGCTGCATTTGACATGGAGAGTCACCGGCCTCAGCAAAGCGAGACTGTGCAGCTGTATTATCTCTCTGTGACACACAACGCTTCTGACGGCCCTAGTGGTGGAAATTAGGGATGGGAATTTTAAATAATTTCAATATTTGAGTACTTGCAAAAAAAAAAAAATCTGAAAAAAATGAAATTAACATCCAAGCGAAAATATGGGTACGGGTCCGTGTCTGTCTGGAAACACACAAGCAATGGTGACACAGTAATATTGAAAATGCTGCACTGAACGTAGTGTGAATTTTGGAGCACTGACAAATTGTCATGAATCATTAATAACATAACGGAGATACACGCAACAAGCTGCTGCTGTCACCACAATAAAAAGACTCTAAATTCAAATGAGAGAACTGAATCTGTGAAAATATTCTGATCAAATCACTTATGAAGGCTATCATTCCTGCTTTTAGTTATTAAAAAAATGTCCTGCTCATTTTTGTAAAATATGTAAGAGTATTATTGATGTGTTTTCACTTGTCTATTGCACTGATTAGTCTATCATGAATAACGGAGTGATGATGTCATTCAACCTGTTTCAAACCACATGACAGAGAGTGCAGCCGCCACTGCGGGAGGAATTTGTGATAAAAATAATCTAAAAAATGTGTTTGTAAGCTCCTACAGTTTAATGACAGTAAAATACTGACGTCCAAATTGAGTACTCGAATACTCATGCTCATCCCCAGTGGGAATGAGGTGTTTTCATACAGCCGGGGAGGACAGGAGGACTGACAATGAGCAGATGGTTCTAATACATTGGTCTAACACTATTTCTGACCATTTCTCTCACTGTGTTTCAGAATGGAGAGAATACAGCCAATTGTGTATGTGAAACTCAGCAGAAATGTTAGTTTTAGACGACATAAACAGATAGTGCTGCATCAGAGTTTTCTTTAATTTAGATTTGTTTCTGGGCTGTGTTTGCAGAGAGGGATCTATTTGTAATTTTAGATATGTCTTTTGCCGTTGTCTGGTCTATTACGGTGGCACCTAACATGGATCTGGTTTCACTGAGCAGTTTGAATGTAACAAAGCACTCATGTCTGACACATCTATTGCATTGTAATGTCACTCTGCATTGGAAATTTGACTAAATGCCTGAAAGGAACATGCATGTCTGTGTGTTCTTGACACTTGTGTACTGTAATGGTTTTGTGTTCATCCTCTTCATTCCAAAATATTTTCACTGCAGGATTGTCCATCTTCATGGTATTTCCCTCTAGTACCTGTGTACTTGGCAGTAAACCATGTCTAACTGTTGTCTCCTTCAGACCACACTGTGGACTGTAGCTTTACCTCTTCTGAAATTATCCACTTTGCAGCAAGAGCTGCGATAACTGGGCCCCACCACAGCTATCTACAACCACTCTGTTGTTTTCAATTAGACCAAATCAAACTCAATCACTGGAACTGCGCTACACGCCTGTGTAACTCACTTATTTCTCGTGATTTGAACTGCCAAATTAATTAGCTGTGAGATTAATTGTTAATTTCACTCGCCAAGCGAATGTTGATTAGCTTTTCATAAACGTTGTATCATGCAGCTACAAAACGTGGTCAAGTGAAAGTTTTGTTTCCATTTCCCTGCATAGTCTGGAACTCCCTATATTGTCTTAGATCCAACACATTGAATTCCAGTTACCATTTTGGTTTTATATTGATATTATTTGATGTTTAGCAGCTATCTTTTTATGGTCTCAAGGTAAAGGCTCCCAGGGTTCCTCCACTGCCGCTGAGAGTAAATGAAGAGGGGGAAACAATTTGTGTTTAATTTTCTGTTTCCTACCTAGCAATTAAAAAAAACTAAAGTTAGTGATGGAGAAAGTGATTGTGGGGTTTGGCCTGTCTGCAGACTGGGTCAGTGCATTGTGATAAGACAGACAGGACCCTCTTTCTCTCTCTCCCTGTCTCTCTCCCTGTCTGACCAACCTTTTCTCTTTCACTGTCTCCCTCTCTCTTTTCTCTCTCATGAGAATTGCAGGGGCGCTGATCCTATTTTCCCTCCCCATCCTTTCTTTGTTTTCATCCCACACAATCGTAGGACGAAACACAAACATGCTTGCAGACACACGTACGCGGTGTGTTGAGGCAGATTCAAGAGTAATTTGTCCATGACGGCCCTTAATGCTCGCTGTTGCCCTGAATGATAAGCCATCCAATCATGTCAACAAGTCATTGCTGTTAAAAGTGAGTAAAATGATCACAGAATGACTTGGTTATTGCTTATTGTTGAACTCAGATTTAGGTTTGCTTGCTTAATGTGCAGGTGAAGGCCTCACTCAGCTGGGTTTAGTTAATGGAACACACTCTAATAGAAGAATTCAACAGAACAGATGTGTTTACCTGGATGAACAGCATGGCGGGTGTCTTGCCCTTTCTGCTCAGGTGGAGCCATGCAGAGTGTTAATGTACTACAGCGAAGTGTAGCACATTCTGTCAATATTAACCGCAGTTTTGTGCGAGAGAAAGTGATTTTATTTAAAATTACACTTTCATTGCAGTGTGTGTTTGTGTGTGCGCATTCATACTTAGCCAGAAGAAAGGGAGTTTGACATATGCGACCAAACGCTATGAACAGAAGAAAAAACATTCACTCAGTAATTAATTAATAAGACAAAGTAATTTATTGACTCCTATGATGTAATATACCCTTTTAAAGCTGCTGTCCCATGGTCACATACAGTATATGTTGTTCATTAAGTGCTTATGTTTTGGCCAGATTCAGGCTCACAAACACAGATGAAAAATATGATGACACATTTCTTGTGAAAACTGTATGACACCTTGGTTTTGGTTTGGACTGAAACCTTAGGGGTGTGGTGAGGTTTGGATGTTCCGGCCTGTGTCAAGCTGGTGTCAAACCTGTGTCAACACTTCATTTCTCAGCCCTGAAAATCTGAGACACCAGCAGCTAACAGTGATCTGCCTGGACACCGCCCACGGTGTATTTGTTCAGCGGATTCTGGTCAAACGTCCACAGATTCAACATATCCACTTGCTTGGAGAGAAACTAATGTCTTGATGATGAGAAATGTGGGCAGGGACTCCATCTCCCCTCTCATCATTCAAGAGAACACGCAGCTCTGTAGGCCTGCAGCCATCTGACATTCAACTCTTTACTGTGTCAAAACAGTCTGGCAACATGCAAAGGAGGAGGAAAGGGTTTACTTCTTGATCAGTAGCAGCACAATCAATGCAAGTGTAAGCCATCTAATAATGATAGGTAGATGTGTTCTGAAAAATAGTGCAGAACATTCAGACATCGTTCTTATTTCTCTTTAGTCTTTATGCAGTAAGCGTAAGTCTCGGTCTGTCTGTCTCTCTGTCCGTCTGACCCCCCAAACCCATCTGTCTGTCATTCTCTCTCCATCCCTCGCTGTCTCTGCTACAGTGAGAATGCCCCTATGTCATATGTGTCTGTAGAATGTAACACCTGGGTCCTGCTGGAGGCCGCTGTCTCCCTGGGTGGATTTCATTGCTGCTGGGGCTTACACACACACACACACACCTCCCCTCTCATTCAAGCTCTGCTCATTTATATGCTAGCGGGGGGTCCCCATTTCGCTGCCTAGATTTATTGTGGGAATGAATCTGCACCTGCACCTGTGGATGACAGATTCACATACACGCAAGCGCATGCACACAATTTGCTGGCACGATTCCTCTTAAACAGTAGGGAAACTCTCTCAGATGCTTTTCATAAACGTTGTATTATGCAGCTACAAAAGGTGGTCAAGTGAAAGTTTCCATTTCCCTGCATACTTAGTCTGGAACTCTCTATCGTGTCTTAGGTCTTTCCAACACATTGAATTCCGGTTACCATTTTGGTTTTATATTGTTTGATTTGCCGGTTTAGCAGCTATCTTTATATGGTCTCAAGGTAAAAGCTCCTAGGGTTCCTCCACTGCCGCTGAGAGTAAATGAGGGGAAAACAATTTGAGTTTCCTACCTATAGCCAGTAAAAATAAGTAAAGTTAGTGAGTGAGAAGAGTTAGAAAGTGATTGTGGGGTTTGGCCTGTCTGCAGACTGGGTCAGTGCAATGTGATAAGACAGACAGGACCATCTTTCTCTCTCTCGCTGTCTCTCTCTCCCTGTCTGACCATCATTTTCTCTTTTCCTGTCTCCCTCTCTCCCCTTTCCCTCTGAGGAGAATTGCATGGGCGCTGATCATATTTTCCCTCCCCACCCTTTCTTTGTTTTCATCCCACACAATCGTAGGACGAAACACGCTTGCTGTTGCCCTGAATAAAAAGCCATCCAATCATGCACACAATTTGCTGGCATGATAGGGAAACTCTCTCTGCAAGCATTCAAATTTACATCCTGCATGAAAATAAGTGGAGGAACAGAAGAGAAGACTATTAACACTATTTCAAGGAAATAGAATCTCACCCCCTATATGGCATGGATTCATATTCATATTTTACTCCACATATGTGGAGTTTGAATATTCTTTTTTGTTTGATTTTTGCCCCCATTTTCTCACCAATTTAGTCATTGCCTAATCAGTCCCGGCCGCTGCTCCACACCATCTGCCGGCCTTTTCACCCGACAGCTGAGTTTCACTAGGACGATGCATCGCGTGCAGAGGAAAACGTTATCCCCCCAGTTCCCCCCCAGCGCCCTGACCAACCAGAGAAGGTGCTAGTGCAGCAACTGGGACAGACCCCTTTGTCCAGCTTCCCACCCGCAGACACGGCCAATTGTGTCTGTAGGGACGCCCGACCAAACCGGAGGTACTGCTGCTGGTGCACGAACCCCGGGTCCCTGTGGTGGTAGGCGAGGACTTAACCCCTACACTACCCAGACACCCCCGGAGTATGCATATTCTAAAACCTACAGACCCTTTAAGACACATCACCCAGAAGTCATATGGTATTTCGCAGAACAGAGTTGTTTCTCTGCCATAGACAAGAGCTTTATCTATCAGTGTTAATGTTGTCAGACACTGGTAGTGGTATGTGTGAACATCACTGCAGAAAACCTGAAATCCCTGTTGAAAGCTGTAGAAAAGAGGTGTTGGATGCAGATTATATATATAGATAAATAGATATAAATGACAACTTTCCACTGCTACATTTTGCTGTCAGCAAGCTGACTCATAAAGCTATGTGTGAATAAGCTGAGTTGGACACCAAATCCCTATGGACACAGACACACACACACACACACACACACACACACACACACTTATGCAGCAGTAGCCGTCCACTCACCCCTCCAATGTGTGGATGGAATGGACATTAGTTTAAAAGTCAGGCTAAAAATGGCTATCATCCCCCAGCTCCCTGTCCACCGTCCCAGAAACACTATGTGGTTGTTTGTACTATGTGGACTGCAAATCTCTGGGAGTCTGGCCTCACCACCCCTACCGTTAGCTCAGAGGAGCCTGTCACACTCAGCAACTTCAACGCTTTATTCAGGGCAGGGCAGAACACAACCTCTTTCCTCTGAGATTTAAAAGTCCTATCCATAATCCAAATGTTAAACAAAGGGTGGCTCCATCTCCAAATCAGTTCACACAAGTCTTCTCGTGTGACTACAAACTGGCGGAAAAAAAATTTCACGTTAGAACCAGTAGCTTAACATTTCTAATGTGTCTTACAACAAGAATAAGACAACAAAAGGAACTAAAAGCCTCGTCTACAATCAAAACTCTTAAATAATCTGTGTGATACTTGATTTCATTCATTTGCATATCAAAAAGAAAAAAAAACAGTAAATAAATAATGATGAAGTGACTAATGATGAATTGCTGCAGGAGATATTAGTAGGCGGATGGCTTACAAGCATAAAGAGATATCATTTCTTTGTTCATTACAGCATTAGGTGTTTAAAGAGGTCTGGGGCACCATTTTCTAATGACGTTCTTCTTGGCCAGCCCAGTGGTAGAGGGTGTAACAACAAGGCATGCTCCCTGCTGCTCTAAGCTAGGGGGAGAATGTTTCACATCCAGAGATATAAGGCCAAGCTGGAATACATAACAGGGAGTCAGTCAGTGAGGTGAAATATTCACTTAGTTTAAGGGAATTTTCACATCAGGGGCCCTGGCCCGGATCCAAATACACTTGACCCCAAAGTCCAGTTCATTTGATTAGTGTGAACACTGTGTACCATACCTGGGCACGGATCAACGAACCGTGCCTGCAGGGTCCACTTGAAAAGGTGGTCTCAAGTGCAGTTCATGTGTACTCGGGTACGATTCAGGTGGGATTGCTCGGTACCGTGCCTGAGTACGATTGCCCCTACCTCTCCCTTACGAACGAACGCGAGTCGCAGTCAGCATGTAGAGTTACAAAGGCGTTTCTCAACGCTGCCTGTGTCCTCCAAAATCTGCGTATGCGCGCAGCACATGCCGATCTCATCCTCTGAACTGCACGGCCATAATTTGAATTTTGTTAATGAATTTCGGGAGTGAGGCCGAACCATTGATGTGCGCTACTCCTCGTTCCCCTCCTCGACATTCCTTCCCGTCTGTTGCCTTCCACAGCAATTCCCCCGCTACTTATCGACAATCTCCACGGCGACTGCCCTCCTTCGCGGTGCACATTTCCGCCTATCCCCCTTTATAACCAAGCCCTCTGGCACTCCTTCCTTTCTTGCCATTTCCGGAACCTAAACGGTATGTCATTACTCATTGCCACGTGCACCGGTCCATTCTGTATGTGTGTTATACCCACAGCTAACCTTGCCTATGATTGCTATCTATACGTAACCCATGTTACACATTACATGTACGAGCTCCATCACCATTTAACTTTATTACTTACCTCCCACTCTCATTACCCACTGTTACTGCTAATCTGTCTGTGTCCATGTTAGCATGCCTGCTTACCTCAGTCCCACCTATCATTGCTAGAATCCACACTAAACCTTTCT
>CABFOS010025062.1:7647-30692 GCA_900660315.1 Diretmoides pauciradiatus | reverse complement strand
ACTCCCTGGGACTGTCCTCCCCCCGCATGATCTAATGGTACGGTCCATCAGGCTTAAAAAGCAACAGGCTCCACTGACAGCAGAATAACAGGGGGTACACATTTTTGTGATACTCGTTTGATCCCCAAAAAGTATCCTCAACAGGGAGGTCAAGGGTCAGGTACAGAGCAGCACCCCTGGAGCTGGTCACTTCAGCAGGGTGGGAGCTTGCTGTCACGGGAGCTTGAACCTTGGCCTTCCAAAGACAGTCTCTCTAATGCAGTGGTTCTCAATCTTAGTCCATGGAAGTCCATGTATGCAGATGATTTCACTCATTAGTTCCTCCTCTGGTTGAAGTTGTGATATTCAGTGAAAGGAGCTGCTGTAGTGTTCGGTTGAAATAAAAACCTGCATACACATGGCTCTGCACCCAAAACATCAATACCAGCACAAGCAGGAGTGACAACTGATATCTTCTGATTGAGTGTTTGATTGATTTTGTCCCATTAGACACCTGTGATGGGAAGTTTGAAGAGTGGTTTCTTTCAAGTTACAGGAGACTGTCCCATATGTCCTTGAGAAACCTCTTCCCACTCACAGGGTGAAGAGAATCATTTAAATGATAAAACATGTAAAACATGCTTGTTCCCTGAGGCAGGGCTGAAGGACCAGTGGTGTATTTTTTGGTTGCGGATGAGTGTAGAGGTGATTATGGATGTGTTTGAGTGGCAACAGGGATGCATTAATAACATCTCTCCAGCACCACATATCAGTCCTGTGGTTTACATACAGACAAATGTAAGGGCAGCAAGAGCAGAAAAGGCTGCTCTTGTGAAACTGACACCACAAAGAGCGTGTTAGCCGGGTTAAAATGATTCAGCATAGTTATGATATGTTGGATTGATATCACACATGGCCCAACTGAAAGTATAACGTATAAAGTATAAAGGATAAAATAGACAGAGGGTCACAGATAACTGCAAAATGTCCTCAAGACACTGAACCCTCTACCTATATAATGTACCAGCTGCCATTTAGTGGACGCTGTTATCCAAAACACCTTGCAGTAACTTGACTGCAGGTATTTTACAGCATGGGTGGACCCCTAACTAAGTGTTGTCCTCTACCCACTCCACTACGGGATGGACCTTTATGGAAATCACCTCTGTCCCTCTCCCTGAAATTAATTCTCCCTCTCAATACAGCAGCCCCCTCCAACCACACACACACCAGGGACATGGTAGGGCCTGCTATGGGACATCATTATAGAGAGTAGATGTCTTGCATAGAGGCAAAGCTCCCTAATCCGAAGGCCAGATAATTCGAGTGCAAAGAGGATTAGCTCCACCCCAGCAGAGCCATTGGCTAAATTTAGAACACATATTCTCTGTCTTCACCAGTCTCCATTTAACCCTTCCTCAAAGTCCCGCCCATAACTCTCCCACCCACCCATCCAACCGTCCAACCATCCAACCACGGCATCTTGATTTTCTTACCAGCCAAATAATCCAGACATCAGCTAGGTCCCATATTCTGTCAATACCAATAATGCAGAATTAATGAATGAACTGGTATGTTGTGACATCATCTAACTGTAATCATGTAGATGTGCGTTATCCTTGGAGCACTTGATTTCTCCCTCCCTATCTCTGCCCTTCATCTGCAGGGCTTTGTCCTCTGGCGACCATGTTGGGATTACAGTTCATTATGTTTATTGGCCCACCTCAGGGGAAGGGGCGTGGCCTGCAGACTCCCTCCAATGGCAGATGAGCTGCATCCCAGAGCCTTCTCATGCAAACATCCAGGAAATAAGCAGCTTCTAGAGAAGAATTCTGGGAAATAGTGATCACAACCCCATCTCTTCCTCATCTACGTGGTCTAACGTATTTCCTCACCTAGCCCTCCAGTTGGGGTGCTGTGACCTCTGACCCTTGAGCTCCTTACTATTGGTGGTTTGTAATGTTGGTCATCTAGGAATTTATTCAGCTTTTCCAAACCAGTAAACACTTACCTACATTTAACACCTTCATTTAACTAATAGATAGACAGAGGAGAGTGAGCAGACCTCTCCTTGACTGAGATGCACACCTGTTGAGTCTTGATGTTATTTGGTTTATGTTTGTGATCCTACTTTTTTCCTCTCCTTTTCATTTAGGGTAAGATCTTTGATAAGCATCTTGGGGTTTCTGTATCTTGCCCACTCAGTTTGCTTTTTTTTGCTTAACATTTCTAAGAGCTTCATCATCTGTGTGGGTGCAAAATAACTAATAACTAACTCTGTTTTCTTAATGGAGTCGGTCCTCCAGTCATTATGCCTAATGGTTTGTTAGAATTATTGTTTGGCTGCTTTTATTTTATCACGCTTTTCTTAAGCAAAGTGCTACATAAATATAGTTATTATCTATTATCATTATTCAGGTGATTTTATTCTCAAAATGTATATCCAGTGTTTTGACCCCTATACTTATAGCACTTATGTGCTTAACACTACTAGGCTGACTTCTGTTCATGTAATGCACATATTCAAAAGGAAAAAGCCTGAGATTATGTGTCAGCAACAGCTATGATCCACTGAATCCTCCATACTGACACAAAGCCAGTCCCTCCCTGTTTGTTCTTCCTCCTCCTGATTCATCTACATGGAGACGCCGTGCCTTGACTGCCGTGTTTCCTCCTAATTAAAGAGGAGAGATCTGACGGAGTTAATCTGCTGGGGTTTAGTGAATGGAGGTGGGACGAAGAGGTGGGGGATAGGGTCAGGGTGTGGAGCGATGCTGCCACACACACACACACACACACACACACACACACACCTCATCAAATCCCTCTCAGCTGATTGGATATGCCAACTCGGCTTAAGTCACCTGACCTGTCCTCAGGCATGCATCCACAAATGCATCAACACACACATCACATGGACACACACACACACACACACAACATCAGTTTGATGTACACTATGAATTTATGTAATAATGATGTATGCCTGGTGGTAGAGAAACTATTCTGTAGGTATTAGTGCGTTAATGTGGGTTTACCCTCCACTACTTCGGTGGGTCTGTATATAAAATGCACTGCAGAAATATCACATTGATACACACACACATTCACATGCGCACAGGTTGCAGTAATTTGCATTTTGGTGTGTTTAGACTGTAAGGTAAATCCCTTACTGAGTTACAACTGTGCTGACTGACTGGCAGGACCACAGACACCGCCGTCTAGTGGACACAACTAGTACTGACATTGTGCAGAAAAGAAAGACTTCAGTGGCTGTTCTAGGTTTCTCTCGCAGAGATCTGAGCCTTCTGGCCTTTTACTGATCACTGTCTCTTTAATACAGGCAGGACTAGTAGGACAGCTACAGATGGTCCTCCCTCTCTCTCTCACACACGCATTCTCTCTCATGATATGTTTTTGGCAGCAATGGAATAAAGAGAAGAACTGGATACCTAGCATGAGCAGGGATAGCCACCATGGATGAACAGCAATGAGCGCTGAGCACCAAAGATGTCTCCAAAACAACAACAAGGAACTCCCTGCCTCTTTAATTTCATGCACGGTACAACAGCCATATTACCACACCAATGCATACAGCACTGTTCACACACACTGATTTATATATACACACAGCACATCCTGTTTACAATGAATGATCGTGGTTTAGCATAGGCACCTCTCGCTGCCTTTTTGGAGCAGGTGTGAAGTTGCCTGGTGCAGCTTTAACTCACTAACAGCACCTCAGCCAAATGATATGTGCTTCTCTCCCTCTCTCTAGCAACTAGTGTGTTTTGTCTCAGTCTCTAAGTGTTTTACCCTGGCCTGGCCTTTTCACTGCTCTCCCTTCCATCCTCTTCCCACAGAGTCCTCTGACTTACAAAACCTTCTTTTGTCACAGCACAAAGGCAGCAATGTACTTCTTTGTGTCATGCTTGTTTCCCCCGTCTCCCCCATGTTCTGGCAGTCTGCAGACCGCCCTGCTTTAACATTCCCTCCACGTCCCTCCACTCCTCCCTTCAGACTGAAGTAATGTGTCTAAGTGCAGCTCAGCGTGGTGGCGAATGCGAGACTCGTTGCACTGTGCCACATGCTATTTATTTAACCCACGGCTGGTTAGAGGTAGATGAGAGACAAAAGCTGAGAGTTCAGATGCATGAGATGGGAGAAGGACTGGGATACCTGCTGGATCTCTGAAAACAGCCTGTCTGTGGTTCAATGTGATGTGTGGTGAAATATACAGGCTGTTGCCCACACTGTGTGAATGTGTTGATGGGATACGGATACCTTGTTGTTTTGGACATAGATGAGTTTTGGAAAATAAAAGACAATAATATCGAGTTAACAAAAATAGCTTCAACTGCTATAGCACATGGTTTATACATATGGAGTCCAGGTCTTAATAAATATACATGCATTTGGGGGGGAAAGAAAAAGATTATGTCAAGTCTATCATTGAATATCTCTAAAATAGATGGATCCAATCTGCAAAAGTGTTCTCATTAAGTCAACCAAGGACTTAAATAGCTTCCTATCCTTTAAAAACTTTAAACTAGTTTAAAAAAGTACCAGCAGTTATGTTAATTTTGTGCTAGCAATAATTTTGCAAGAGTAGAAATCGCTTCTTCTCAAATGGTTAAAGTTTAATTTTGGTACAAGACATATTTCATGCCCTTTGAGATCTATATCAGGCGTAAACCTTTCTCTGTATCAATTATCCATGTTCTTACAGCCTAAGACATTTATTGTTTAACTGTCTTATTGGCAGTAGCCATGCATTTGGAAATGGCTAAACTTGATTGATCAGTAATGCTGGTGTTACGTTTGTGTTATTACTCATAACAGCAGGTGAGCTGTACACTGAGACTGGAATCAGACCCTTCCTCCTTCCCCAGAGGCCATTCTCATATTAATTGTGATTTCATGTCTGTAAGTGCAGACTCACATGCCAGCAAGGCTGAAAACCACTGAATGTCTCTTCACAGCCACATAATAAAAGCCCTGCTCAGCTTACGTCACTTAAACAGATGAACAGCGGAAATAAGAGTCAGATGAAGCTGCACGGTAGGAGATGGATTTCCAACACATCCCTAGCTCAGGACATGTTTGTGTTATTTTTCAATATAATATATGTTGATAATAACCTATGCTGTGTAAGAATGTGTTGTTATTAAAAGGATAAGATTAAGTTCACTGATTCCTAAAGGGAAATTGGTTAAACTGCATGTCTGGGTGTTTTTTTGTACCCTTTATTTGGCCAGTTAATGTTTGCTGAGGATGAATGCTCCTTCTCAGCAATGCACTGCTTTACATCCATACAGGTCAAGCAAAATGGGAATTGGGATTTGAGGATTGTTTTGGCATTAGGCATAGCTGTACTGTACTTAGCTCTCCATTTCTGGTGAAGTCGTGTGTAGTGGTAAATAATAAGGTGAACTATGACCTCCAGTTGGTGATCATTACAAGGCAAACAACCACCAACAGAAAAAAAAATCAATTGCATTTTCAGAAAAGCATTAGTTTATGCTTTCCCCCGTATAACTGATATACTTAGATGTGTAATCAGTATGATACTGCTTACTATGCTGTATACCATGAATTCATATCACGGAGATGTATGCAAGGCTAAAAATGTGGTAAACTCTGTTCTGCGAATAAGAAGACCGATAAAGTGAGCTGAGGTGGCTTTTACTCTCCACTACTTCCCTGCGGCTATATAACTAAGTATTATTGTATTGGTGGGGATCATGTCAGAGTCTCTACTGTACCAGCAGATGGCGCTCCAAACCACAAGAGATCTTTATTGTACAAGAAGAGGTGAGACGACAAACCGCCCAATACTCCACTACAAGCATTCACCTGCCGTCTGCATTACTTGATACAATACCAATGTGCAGCTTAACAACAACCATCTCTGAGCTGCTGGTTGGTCACAAAATCTGGAGCACAATACAAGACATTGCTACCCTATTATATTAAAAATTACTACACTATTGTGTGTGTGCGTGTGTGTGTGTGTGTGTGCTCAATAGTGAGTTTATAAAACTCTCATCATTCACTCAAATCTTCTTCTATGGCTATAATATCTCTGACAGTATCACTATAACACATAATATTACTATTTAACTTCATAGTTCCCCTTTGATACTTGTACAGTATCCTTCTAATATGTATTCTAGGATTACTATCGAAAACACAAAGTGCACCCAGTTGGATCAACATAAAATGGGAGGCATTTGAGCACACCGTGGTCATTACAGGTTCCTAAAAACCAAAACTAAGACTAAACTTAAACATGAAAAAAAATCATTTCAGTAGGTTGATATAAAATAAAACTTGATTGTATCAAAACTAAAACTTTAAACTAAAATAATAATCCATTCAAAACAAATATATCTAATATTACTTTTTTTTCTTCCTTCTTTTTTTTAAACCAATTATTACTATCAAATAAACCGACATCTACTATTACAAACACCCAGTGGCAACATTGGCAACCAGATCTCTTCATGTTTTATCAATTTGCCTTCAAAATAAAAGCAAACGAAAGCTAGACATTAAACCCCAAGCTGTCCTGACCTGAGCAACGGCCTTTTGTGTTGATATTGAGACGGGCTAATTTAACATTTTAAGCACGTAAAACGTTCCAATAATCTAAAACAGTTTTAAAAGATAGATAGGTAGATAGATAGATTTTTATTTCGAACATTAAAACCAAAATGAATAAGAAATAATAATAAAAATAAATAAAAAATACAAATATTTAGGCAGCAAAATAATACAATAGTAATAACATATTAAACAAAACTCAATCAACTAAACAATGTTCGAAAACATGTTGTTTGGAAATGTTGCCAAGTTTACATATTCATGACCATGCAAACACACTTTCCGACATTTGCCAGAAGGCATCAAGTCCTTGTTCAACATAGTACAACTTTATTTTGAAAGAACGTAGACCGGAAGTCGAGGACACACAGCTGCTGACTTGATACTCGCCCACGAAGAAGAACGAATCAAAGAACGTAGACCGGAAGTCGAGGAGACACAGCTGCTGACTTGATACTCGCCCACGAAGAAGAAGAAGAAGAAGAAGAGCGAATCAGGACACGTTCTCCTCACCCGCAGACAGTCAAACTTCTAAATAGTCAACTGAAACAGCATTTAAAACCCTGAATATTACTAGAAAACCAGACGCTAGAGTACAACTAGAACCCCCCGTATGAAAACCAAATGAAACGAATCTATATCTGACCTCCAGTTTGTAAACAGTCTAAATAAAACATAAAGCAAATAAGGAAACGGGTAGGCCCGGTACTAGTTCAGCGCAGGCTCCGCCCACTGAGTTGTCCTGGGAAACGCTAACAACTGTAGGAGTGGATTCCTCCTCCTGTTCCCCAAGCAGGGACGCTTTGCCAAGGAAAACTACACCGCCGCTCAGTTATTTTACTGTATAAGCCGCTTTAAAACAACTTTTGTTTCAGCTCAGCTCCGAACAAGTGCGAAAGTAAATCCATTTGGAGGAGCATGCGTCCAAAAGCTGCTGGTTCCCACTGAGCTTCAGCTGGCCCGAGGTAAGAGGAACAGTTTACAATATGCCGTTAGGTTGTTGCAGACAGACTGGAGCTCTGTTGCTGTTCTCTATCTTTCTGTCGACTTGTATATTTAACAGCTTATTTGCTGGCTGCTTGTGAGTTGGGGTTAACTTGTTGCTTGACTATGACATCCTGTTTCAGAGAACCAAGCCACTGTGTGGAAACTTCTCACGTTTCTGGAATTTTGTAAACCAATGCGATAAAGAACTATAGTAATCCTATGAAGAGAAGGATACTGTACAAACACAGACAACTAGAAGCCCTAATATTAATAATATACCATAAAGTACAATAACATCACTATTGAGTGCCACCGACACGCTGTAAGTCTCTTTAGGAATATTATTTATAGGATTCATATTGTATCAATTTTTCATCAGGCAGGTTACAAAGACGGTGTCACATTATGTTTTATGTAAATAATCTAAATGCACCGGCACTTCATACTTTACTTTCAAGCTGATTGAAAAAGGTCTGCGTAGATGTAAGAGAAAAGCCTACTAATTCATTTACTCATTTACACTGGCTTGACCTCACCTGCTATGGCTATAACATGTTCAAAGGACCAGGTGCATAAAGATGGCCGCCTCCTTGCTTTCCCATGGTGCATGGCAGCCAGAATTTGATCTGCCTCTCCCTCTCTGACCTCATGTCATGGACCTCACCTCACCCAAATCCAGTATCATTTCTCTGCCTAGTCCACGTGCAGCTGCTCCAGTGAAGCTACTCGGTAGCTAATTTAAGTGGAATCAACTTATTTCCAAAGAAATACCCATTGAGGAAACATTTGGTTCTTGTTGTAAGAATCGGTTTTTGGTGTATTTCCTTTCTGATGCCCCAATGGAGGCTTGTCACAGAGTGTTGGAAGAGGGGTGATGAAATCAAAGATTGTAACACCTCTTCCTGACAAAATCCCCCCCCCCTTTACAGCACAAATTGATCCCCTTATCTTTGATTTTGTCAGGGAGGAAGGGCAATAATGTTAAAATCTTTGTGACTCTTCCAACATGACGACATACCGCTTGTAACCATTGATTCCAACTCCAAACATTTTGTGACAAAACTATTGCAGTGTCGATGTGCAGGCCTGTGTCCATCAGAGAGACTTATTATAATCAGCGTAGACCAAGCAGATCCAGCCCAGGCATCCATCCAGCAGCCTCATGTAAGACGTCTAGCAGGAAGCTACTACCTTTATGGGCCTGGTTCAATTCCAGAGAATTTAGGCAGAGTCGTCCAAGCCTTGGATTTTCCTTTTAAGCAGAGGAGAATGGCAGGTGACTTAATCCCATGGGTATTATGGTGTGCAGAGAGGTGTGACACTGTAAAAGCAGGAAATGCACCTGTAACAATGCTGACTCCTATCTGTCATCTTGAAGGTGTGTCTGATCACAGTGGCGTTTCAAATGGTTTGAGTCCCGGTGCTGATTTGGTTAGTTTGTTAGTAGATTTTTTCCAGGAAAGGTTTTCAGCCACACATGTCCGCATATTCACACCGAGAGCGCCCCAGTGCAATTCTCTTACACATTCACTTCCCCTGCACAGATTTTCCTAGTCATTTTGTCAGACTAGGTGTCCATTTATTTAAAACACTGGATATCTCATTTTGAAAGGACAATCTTCATATACAAATACATGTCGACACCCACACAATGAGATATTAACACATACTTTTTTCAGGTAGAAGGTCACATTTTTTTAGTCACATACACAGTTATAGTGGTATCAAAGTGCGGTGAAATGCGTGGAGTGCAGTGAAATGCGTGGACGGCAGTGAAATGCGTGGAGGGCAGTGAGATGCGTGGAGTGCAGTGAAATGCGTGGAGGGCAGTGAGATGCGTGGAGTGCAGTGAGATGCGTGGAGTGTAGTGAGATGCGTGGAGTGTAGTGAGATGCATATTTCCAAAAGGTATTTTAAAATTATACATGTAAATTTTACATGCTAGCCTGCCAGCTGATGCTCTTAACTAGACGTATATATATATTAGATGTCTATAAGATGTGTATATTACATGTATTTTTATTCACAAAAATGAGACTATTGGAACAGGATCACACAATGCTCCCATTGAATAAAAGCTTATTAGCCTGCTGTCTGTGTCACTCCCAGCTAAGTTTAGGCTCAGTTGCGAGGCAGTCCCAGTAAGAAATATGTATTTAGCTACAGTACAAGTACAAATGAAAGAGAACTTTGCCTCACATTTAGAGTACTGTAAATTACCATGAGGATTCTGCTGGCTCCAAGCTTAACCCAGGCAATTTATCATCGTCACAAACCCCCTAATTTAATGACGGTGGAGGATATGTGCAGTGTCAGCCTTGTAATTACACTGTATTTACTATAGAATGGGAGCATTAGGAGAAGTCTTACAGGTACTAGTTCATGATATAGCAGCGTCTTAGGAATGGTTTGGTATGCCTGGGAGGGCGACTGCTGAATTCCCCAGTAATATTCACAACACAGCCTTGACTTAGTTTTTGTTAGGACTGGAGTCATTGGAATCCCATCAGCACGCCCAACAGCAGTGGTACTTACCATTCCAAAACACCAGCTATCTCTACAAGTTGTCCACAAGCCGAAAGCCACATGGTGCACACGGTGTGTAAATTGACATCCTTTATTAAAACAATTGTGCACAAATGTTGTGTTGTGCAAAGTTGCTGTGTTCTAGACACTCAACAAGCCAGTTTCGCTGTTCACTGTTACTGCATCTTTGGTGCTACGAAGATCTTCCGTAATCTGTCAGCACAATCTCTCACAAAATGTTGTCCACAAGCTGAAGTTTAGCTTCAATTCTTCATGTAAATTAAAGCAGTTTATTACAACACTTGCAGAGATGTCTGGGGTAATGGTTTTAGCCTGTACCATAAGCTGGACACTGAAACCAGAAGAGCTTTAGGGTCGGTAGGTCACGGAAGACCCCACTGCTGAGAAACACAAGAAAACCTGATTGACGTTTGCCAAGACCCACCTGGACAAACCTAAATCCTTCTGGGAAAATGTTCTGTGGACCAATGAAACCAAATTAGAGCTCTTTGGCAATGCAGATCAGCACTTTGTTTACAGATGACAAAATGAAGCTTTTAAAGAAACACCCTACCCACAGTCAGCATTACGGTGGAGAATCCGTAATGCTGTGGGGCTGCTTTGCTGCCTCGGATGCTGGACGTCTTGAATGAATTAAGGGCATCATAAAATCAGAAGATTATCAAGGCATTTTGGAGTGAAATGTGCTACCCAGTGTCAGAAAACTGGGTGTCAATTAGTGGTCAATTCCACTGCCTACCAACCCTGAGGTCGCAGGTTCGATCCTCAGCGTTGCCTCCGGCTTGGCCAGGCGTCCCCACAGACACAATTGGCACACTTGGATGGGAACCCAGACAAGGGTTCCTTGTAATTCTAATTCTCTTTTATTTTATTATTATCATTTTCTGTATTGCTGTATTGTATTTACTGTTGATTGTTTTATTTAATTATTGATAAAAATAAAAAAAATGTTCACAAAAAAAGCTATTATTAGAGTATTAGAAAGGATGCCAATAATCATGGCCAAAGATACTTTTGAAGGTTTTTTAAATATTTGTATTTAGGGCTGGGCAATTAACTGAAAATGTAACAGAACCTCTCACCGACTTAATCTTGCTCATGTTGGTTAATTCGGTTAATGCTTTCCTAAAAAAATACTACGTTGTGTTCAGTCACGTGCCTCCACCCCGTCCAACTAACGTTAGTCCGCGTTCATTATTGTTGGCTCATATGCTGTTAAATAAATTAGGTGTGTGTGTGTGTGTGTGTGTGTGTGTGTGAGTTTCAATTTCCAATTACTTCATAAGATCTTGTACAGTATCTGCATCTGAAATGCAAGGCTGCCAATAATCTTGGCCTGAACTGAGACTAGAGAGTAGAGGCAGGATAGGTGTTGTACCACTAGAGTTACAGAAGACACCTGACCTGTGGCCTATATGCTCCTCCTCTTCCCTCTGACATCATGGATTTGAGCTGCCTACTGTATGTGTTAGCACAAAGCCATATTTAGCTCACTGTAATCAGCGTGGTGAGAGCTTGCATGCCAGCTACTGAGGATGCCTGCATTGCATAAATACACCTCTCTGATGGACTTAAAATGAATTTTGTGCGGACTTGAGGGATTTTGGTGGTGTTCATTGTCATCAAATAGCCTGTGGGTAAGGTTTCCCTTGATGCCTACATACATGGCTTGCCTAGTCGTGAGAAAACACAAGTCAAAGTGCTCGTGAAGTTGCTCTGTACAGGTACAGGTACTGCTACAGGTGGAAGTTACATTGAATTCTGGTGTTTCCTTACTTACTTTGGTTTTGATACTATTCCCCAGGGCAAAGTCTGACTGCAGTGCAGTTACATGCCTAGCAACGTCTGCCTTAGTAATGCTTTATGTCAAAACTCCTGGGACCAAATAGCTTACTGTTAAAACAGGTTATAATTTGACTCTATTAATGGGAAATGATATAGCTACTCATTAGTTTCTCTCTACCCATATCAATTTAATTGAAAATAAATGGCTGTGGTTGATGAAGCTATTAATGAATGGCTATTGTTTACAACTAATGGTTAGATGATAATGAAAGGCTGTTTCAAAAAGGGTGGATTCTTTGGTGGATTCTGTGGCATATGTAGCACATGTCATTTGTAGTAAGCCTGGGTAAAACAAAAATGTTCTTAATTTGCAAGATACCCCAGTTTATTTGGTAAAATATATTTGTTATACCCAAATATTGCAACATGATTTATGGCTGTGTCTTGGGCTGGGCACCCAGAGTGCATGACACTAAAATAAAATCAATCAGTCAGATACAACTAGATTTTTGACTCACTCACATTGATATTTATGTTATTTTAAGTGGTTCTGATATCAGGCTACAATCATTTAAAAATATACAAATTCTATATTCGATTCTAGAGGTTTATTTGTTCTCTAAATAGATTGGTGTTCTCAGGTGTCCCTGTGATGTAGATTCCATACTTTACTGGATGATGCTAACACAGTATTACCCATCCAGTAGTGAAGCTATTGAATGTAATGCTTGAGTTGATGGTGTTCCATTTTAATATTGAAAGTCACTCTGGATGAGCATTAATTAGGGCTGAATGATACACAGGTCTATTTTCCAGATATTGTGAGCGCAATTATGAATCACAACTCAAAGTCTCAATGATTTGTGATTTGGGGAACTACTAGTTTACAGTAATTGCCCTTGTTACATTTGCATTATTGCATCTTTACTGTTTTCAACTACAGTGGGTGCTCTAATTGAAATGAAATGCTTCGATATAGCTGAAATCTGAGTTTATTTTTGTGGGAACTAAAATTTCAGTGTATACATGATATATTGTGCAGCCCTAGCAGTAATCCATCAATGCATCAGTCCCCGGCCCTAGTGTGCAAGTTTACCTTAAAGAGACATGACTGCCGGTCTACACTGCAGTGGGCTGATATTAATCTGATCAGGCCTGCTGTGAGACTGAGGTTAGCATTGCTCAGGATTCTTAAACCTCTTAGCTCCCAAATGGGCCTAACAGCCACTTTCCCTTTCTAAGACTATGGTATCTCCCAGGGCTCTGTTTGTTTGATTTGCTCTTCAGCACTTCGTTCGTATTTTGTCTTCTTTTCAATGTCAGTTTGTTATTGCACACCCCATCGCAGAAATACAAAGTACACCGGGTTGAAAGTGGACGAGTTGGCACATACCAATGGTTTCGAGAGACTTTGTACCTGAGTGTGTGTTCTGCTTCTATATGATGAAGATCGCTCACTCAGCTGTCAACAGAATCAGGATTTTTCCAGAAGTGTCACTCCCAAGTACACCTGAATACAAATGAAATTGACTTACTGAATTTGTGCAGTCAATAGTTACATTTGCATACAGACGAAAAGTAGGCAGTGTATATGTTCTGCTTTCTCCGCTGGGTTTAGTCCATATTACATTTTCCAGTTTGTACAGACTTAACCATGCCTATAAACATAGCAGCAGAGCTTCTGTCTGCCTTAAAACATTTCTACCAAGCACTTCCATGGTTTCCTGGTGTGGGAACAGGGGGAGGGGGCTGTCAGACCAGAGGAGGAGCGCTGATCAAGGCCCAGGCCCTGATTACAGGCCGTCCCTCAGAGTGCCTCACAATAAGATAATGCTATCTGGGCCCACAGGTATTTAGTTTCAGTGGAGGGGGTAATAACTGTCACCAAACACGAGGAGACCTTTCATCCCCCAGCCTCGTGTTGTCAGCCGGCGTTTGTGTGCAGTCTCTACACAGAGGCTGCTTTTGTGTGGCAGGGTGAGGTCGCGTCACCGTGATGGCCTCATATCTATCCATCGAGACAATAGCCAGGTTTGATTAAATCAAACAGCCACGACTATCTAAATGGTGGTCAACACAGTGTGTCGAAGTTACTGTGGAGCTGTTGTTCAGGAGGTGACGTATCCATGACTAATTTAGCTGTACCCTAGGAGACCAGTGCTGATAGTGAACCATTAAAAGAATCAGACAAAGACTTAAGCACAGTGCAGACACTGCTCTCTGCTCTCTCTTGAGTTTTTGTGCTATATGTACGGTATACTTTAGTAGTAGGTGAGTAACTAGTGGTTAACCTAGTGGGAGAAAGCATGGGAGGTTAAACAAACCTACGAGTTAAACATTAAACCCCACTAAGCCCCTCACTGACAGCCAATCAGCCGTGACTAACACAACTCCCAGGAGACCCAGACAGGGCTTTAACCCCCCTCTCTGTGCAAAATGAGGAGGCTTTGATTTCAAATGTTATACATCCATTTTAGAACATAATTGCTGCCAAAAATGTGTATTGGTTAAAGTTTCATGAATAGGGGTGATTTCATCATCAAGGTTCATCATGAGGTTGACTGATAACTCCAATAGCGTTCCATAATGAGTCAGACGATTAATGTCTCACGTTCTTTATATGTTGTCTGGATGGGCAAGGGCGACAGGAGAAACTGGCCCTTGTGGCAGTTTCAGTCATTCTTTATTTCTACAGCATATTTCATACATAAAATTCAATGGGATTTCCAGTCCAGGCTATAATACGTTTAATTATAATGAAAAATTCAAGCCATATGAAAAAGGCAGGCTGATCATGATAGAATTAAAACAAGGTGGAAACAAGCTAAGAAGAGCAGTACAAATGAGTCAAGATTAGTGGGTTGTGGCTTCTTTCCAACAGCTCTTGGCTGTGGACAGTTCATCTGAACCTTGACAGACTCTGGGTTTTAAAACCAACCTGCTAGCTCTCACTCACTGGCAGTCAGTAGATCTGCCATTTGGTGGGCGTTTTTATCCAAAGTGCATTACAGTATCATGAGCCTTTACATCTTAAGCAAGGGT
Source organism: Diretmoides pauciradiatus (assembly GCA_900660315.1). Classification (NCBI taxonomy): domain Eukaryota; kingdom Metazoa; phylum Chordata; class Actinopteri; order Trachichthyiformes; family Diretmidae; genus Diretmoides; species Diretmoides pauciradiatus. The sequence continues at coordinate 15,746 of CABFOS010025062.1, read as the reverse complement.
GACCCCCCCCCCCCATGGAAATTGAACCCCTAAGCCTGGCAGTGTTAATGTCTCACTCTACCCATTGAACTACAGTTAAAGGCTCTTACAATGTTGCTGCTAAGGCTGCATTCACACCAGATCAGGGATTGCGTTGAAAACCACAGCGTTGTGCGGCTGTGTGGGAGTGTCACTACTGTACATGGCCCATTTGTGTGATGTCATGTTGTGAACAGCGTTGACAAAATTGACATTTGTAAAATTGAGTGACTACACGTGAAACATAACGTTACACTCCATTGTGTTTTGTTCATTCATGCTGCTAGCATTTGCTCATGTCTGTGATCAGTCTCTCTTCTATCTTCACAGTTGCTCGGTAAAAAGCAGAATGCTATAATGCTACGGTTGCTATGGTAAACAAGGCTCTTCTTCCTGTGGGCGTCTTCTGGTCTGATCGCCAGCTTACGTGATTGGCCACCGAAGTGTGACGTCAGAGTATGTTTCTCCAAAAGTTTCTACTTTTTTGTCGCAGGGTGATGCATTTTTCCCGGCGTCCCTTGCGTTTCCTGCTGCCGCAGCCCAAACACACTCAAATTAATGGAGAAAGTGTGCATTTTGCCACAATCCCTGATTTGGTGTGAATGCAGCCTAACAGTTGGAAAACGTCGGAAAATGCCAAGAGGATGGGATATCAGAACAGAGGTGTCCTTAAGTAGTTTTTTGGGTATGGTTGGCATATCAATATACATAATACAATCATACAGGCTGGATGTATTGTTATAATGTTAGGTCAAGGTTAGGTTAATGCTAGTGATGGCAGGGAGGTATTAGTAAGATGTTAGGCATGCAGGCATTAGATAGCAGGGTAAAGTTGGATTGAGTCTTGGTATAAGGGGGGTTGATCCAGGATGGAATATGTTGAGCCTTCTTGAGGTGTCGTGGGGCAACTCAACGAAACATCAGTGGAGAAAGGTGCTCACTTAATAACCCCCACGATATGCCACGTAGTGCTATTGGCTGGAGTACGTAGCTAACGAATGTTGCCACCTGATAAATGTGTGATCTGTTGTGTGATCTGATGTCTGCAGTGTTCATTTGGTGGGTTTTTGTATCATTCTTATAACATCTAAGTTGGGCTTCTATGAGTGTTTGCCCTGGAGTTCTTTGCATTGATGAATGCGAGAAAATGTTTGTGAACCCCTTTGAATTACCTGCATTTCTGCATAAACGGCTCCTAAAATATGGTATGATCTTTATCTAAGTCATAACAATAAATAAACACAATGTGATTTAACAAGTAACACACAAAAATATACTTTTACATGTTTTTATTCAAACATTAACAGGCCAGTTATTTGAAAGTTGGGGCTAGAGGCTCACATAAAGTATGTGAGCATGTGAGCCTCTAGGATAAGGATTTTTATGAGTCAGGTGATCCAATAAATGAGATGACATTCAGGTGGGTCTATCATATCATATCCCACAAAGTTTGGTTACCAACTGCTCTCCAAAAAAAAGAGATCTGAAGTGGAATGTGGAACTCCAACTTCAGAGAAGAGTTGAGTCTCATAAGGCTGGGAAAGGCTACAAAACCATTTCCAAAGATTTGGGCCACCATCAGTTTACAGTCAGACAGATCGTATACAAATGGAGAAAATTCAGTGCCATTGCTCCCTAGAAATGGACGTCCAGCAAAGATCACAGCAAGAGGATGCTGCATAATGGTCAAGGAGGTGACAAAGAACCTGAAGGTCATCTGGAAATTTCAAAATTCAAGTTAGTTGCTAGAACGGCGGCGAGAATGGCCGCTAACAAACCTACGCCCATATGTCTGTGCCCCTTACATTTTACCGGAAATGCTCTCCCCCCATTCTCCTCATTCGTCATCCCCCGCCTCAGCGAGGGGCTGCAGCGATGCCGATGAAAGAACGTACCCTAGTCTCGTGCGCTCATGCTCGCGTCCGTGTGCTCCGAGGGCTAGATGGAGCTGCGCTGGTTCGACTCGGTGCACCGGGCCCGCCATTCGGAACCAGCGTGGTGCTTGCGCCTCACCCTGGCCCGCCTCTTCCCAACTCTTCTCTCTCTTCCGGAGGGAGGGGGCAGATCGTTATCACAACTTTGTCGTGTGAACGCGGATGTTTTTTTAAATGCAAAGATAAGACTTTCCCGTTTTTGAAAACCCGTAAACAGAGCCAAACTCTCCCAATGTAACTGTAATGTCCTCCAAAGCAGATGTGTAGTCTGGTTGGCCGGATGAATCAGCAAAGCTGCCCCAGTATCAAGGTATATCAGAATAACGGGCCATGACCTGAAGCTTACAGAGGTTGGGTCGACTCATGTAACATGACAATGACCCCAAACACAAAACGAATCTACAACAGAATGTCCTGAAATATATGGTCCAAAATACCTCCTAACCGTTGAGCAGGTCTGATCATTAACTACAGGAAATGTTTGGTTGAGGATGCTGCTGCTAAAGGAGGTTCCACCAGTTACTAAATACCTTTAGTGCTCTTTTTTTTGTAATCTAAGCTGTTAATGTTTGAACAATATATCAATAAAGACATGTAATGTCCTTATTGTGCTTGATAGAACACACATTGCGTTTATCTGTTTTTATGATGAAGATCCGATCATATTTTGGATCCATTAATGGAATGCAGGTAAATCAAAAACATTCACCAACATTTTCTCACAACTGTATGTCAGGGTAAAAAAAAAGACAGGAACAAAGAGAGAATGGGCTATCTCGAGCAGGTAGTCCTTCATCTCCATAGTTGAGGCATGAACAAGCCACGCCCCTCTTGTCTCTGGTGTCATTGCCTCATATGGCGTGACACCTCAAGTCCATTTTCAGCTTCTGTCCCTGAATACAGTCCATCTGAGAAGCTGCCTCACGTAGCTGTTGTCCTCATGATTTTCCCAACATTCTTCAGGTTAATTGATGGCCAATGGGAGGCTTTGCGCTAGAAGAGTTGAAGGGTGAAGCTATGAAGCAATAAAACACCGGTATGATGCTGCACGCCAGGCTCAACCTCGTGTTCAAATCATGTGACCTACTTTTCTTATTTTCAAAATATCTTCACCTTGTTGACTGTGCATATCATACATAATTAGCATAAGTACAACAAAGCAAGGCGAGCTTTTTACTTAATGTATCCACTTAAGGTTTGATGACCAGCATGCTCTTATACAGCATCACCCTGATTCAACTTCATAATATTCAAACCTGGGAGCTGCCCAGTGCTTTAACAGTCTTCTACTGGCTACTGAGCAGCTACAGTACATCAGGGTTTAAATGACTTGCATAATGGGAGTTGTTGAGGTAGAGTGTTACTTCTTCCACCCCCCCCCCCTGCCCAGGTCTTCCCAGCCTGTCCAGGAATTTGATTTGGTGATTTTCAGAAACAAACCGCTTCTCTACGCTCCAGGCTGCCACCACTGATTTACATGACAGGCCTGATAATGTAGCTGAGGTGGACCTTAATTGAATGGTTCTAGTTCAGAGCACGCAAATCAATTAACTGTTGTAGTTAGTTGAGTAGATTTTTTTGAGTAATACCTTTTTTAATAGTTTTTTTTTAAAATTGTACACTAAACCTCCTAAAACCTAAACTAATTTACCTCCCATATTTGATGTAGTTTGTTGATCTGTTCAGGAAGGAACCATTCACTGAACTTAGGACTGATAATGACTAAATAATTGAATGGGCAATGCTATGCAGTTAATGGGTTAATTGAGGGGTGGAGTTAGGCAAGTAAGTTTTACAACATGCACAAAATCATTAATTTTTTTTTTCAAGTACTTTGTTAGTGAGCTACTCTGCTACTGTTAGTGAGCAATTTACAGGATAAGTACTCTTGAGTTGAGTAGAATTTATTTGAGCAGAACTGAAGAGGGGTTGTTGTTTGCAGAAAACATATGAGCTTTCTTTCCAGCGCTGGCTTCGTATTCCCTTTATTTGCAAGGGAAAGTAGGACCTGATCCCGATGGCACTGAGAGTGTATAATGATTTTACATGATTTTTTTAAGTTAAACAAAGGTTCAACTTTTAGTATATGAACACCTCAATTCAAATTGGTTTTCATAGGTCTCCTAGCAGCATGGGGGGCTAAGATGTTCCTATAGGAAGTCTCTGAGGGAGTGGTGCTGCCGATGCTGTCAGGCTCCTCAGGAACCTCTGATCCACCTACCATTCTCACCACTCGATGCTTCAGTTACATGTTAGGGTGCATTCATACCTACAGTTTGCTATCTTTTGTTCAAATCATAGTCGAAGAGTTTACTTTGTTGCATTTTTATATTTGATTCGCTTAGGTTCAAATTACATGAACTCTTAAGTAGCTCTTGGACAGTTTTGGTAATGGGTTAGTGAGATTAGAGATTTTGGTGGTGTGAAAATGATTCCAGTCCCTGTCACTTTAGCTAAGCATGATAAACTTGTTAGCGCTCTTTGCCTTAATTTACTTTGTCTTTCATGCCAGTTAAGAACACTTGAAGAAATAGCTGAATATGTGCATCATATTTGATCATAGTTGAGACTGTACCTTGACTTCCTGCCCTTAGTTCATTTTATTATGCTAGGCTTTCAGTGATCAGATGTCAACATCCATCTCCTTATACCCATAAAACCTTGCGCTTTGGGGTCACAGTTTGCTGGGAAGTTCTATGGAAGGGAAGGGAACAATTTAATAACTGAGAGATGTAAATAATTGAAATCAGGTGCTTCCACACAGTTCTGGTGCCTCAGACAATTAATTAGTTAACATCCCATCATGCTTAGCATGTGGCTTGCTCCAACAGAGTTAAAACACATGTAGAATCAATACCAAGGTAGATTGAAGCTGTTCTGGCAGCTCATGGTGGACCAATGCCCTATTTTAACTTGAATTAATTACTTTGTCTAACAGGCATAATGCCATGCCCACTGATTCCCATTCAGTGTTGCAGTGTTACACAGTTGATTTTATTTATTTGATTGATTTTGTTTCAGTGTCATGCAGTCTAGGTGCCCAACCCATATGGGCTTAAAGATCCACCCATAAATCCATTCATAGCAGCAGTTTGTGTATAATAAACGTATTCCTAAACAAACTCTGGTTTCATCCAGACGAGCGAAGTTGGTATTTTTCCAGCTTTACAGATGCAATGTGCTACATAGAAGCCAGCTTTTCTGAAATTGAAGTCAAATTAGCAGAGTTAAAGTAATTTTGCTTTGAACACTTTTCTCAGCTACACTTGGTAAACACAGGCTAGCCTAGAGGTTTTCACTTCTCGTATTAATGTTACAGTAATGTTATGCAGTGTGCAGTGCTCTTGCATACTATAATTACTATTTATAATAGTAGTATTTATTTATTTACTTATTTACTTTATTTAATAGTATTTAGTAAATGCGGTATTTATTTATTCTACCTTTATTTGTCCCCGTAGTCCCATCAAGGTCAAGGATCTCTTTCCATGAGACCTTGCCACAGACAACTGTAGCCCGCTTATTTACAGACAGAGCAACAAGAAAAGTGTTTCATATTGAGTAATACAGTATCAGTTTGTACTGTCTGACTGGTATGTGGCTGTGTTGGCGAAGCCTCAGTTGACAACTGGTAGGGGCGTAACAGACCGTCCGATTAATGCGTTGTGAAGTTAATCCTATTTATTCTTCCATTCATGCTGCAGTCACATGGCTATTATAGTGTATTTTGATAGCCAGAGGACCTGCGGAAGCCATAACAGGTCCATTCAGACCCCTGACTCAGCATATTACCGGTCCATTCCCAGCATTGAAGGGCTTTGTTTGATTTTTGATTTATTGGTCCATTTGAGACGGCTGTGCACTTGAATGTGCCTGATGCCCTGCCTCTTTGTCGCCTTGCTGCGTGCAGAGGAAGAGAAGTCTGTTTTAACAACAGTTCAAAGGTTTCTGCTATAATGGAGGCCTTAAGGAGCTGGACTGAAGACTGGTTTCTGGATCTACTGTTTTAGACGGAGGGTAATCTCTGTAAACAGGTGTCGAGTGGCGGTAGCGCTGAGCTTAGAGGATGTAATTTCTCAAGGTTCTTACTCTGTTACCAGAGAAGAGAAGTGGTGTTTGAGTTAGGTTTGGACACGGCCTTTTCTGGGTTAGTCAGCTGATACGCAGGTTGTTATTTACAAGCCTTCTCTGAGATAAGAGTATATGTTTGATGATGCAACTCAGGGCAGGTTTATGAGTCTGATGATAATGGATCTCACATGCCAGGAAGTTCATTGCCTGCTGTCATTGTGACAATGTCACTTCCCAGTTTCAATTCAAATTTGGCATAGTAAAAACAGACTTTTAACTGTATATAACCACACTGCACAGTACTGACATACACATCCCGTTTTCAAATTACTGCAGTGTACATGTGGACACATTAATATTGTTATTACTACATTTTCCAGCACGTGAACAACAAAATACAGGCAGAAAGATGAGATTATAACTTACTTTACTTTTGTTACTTACTTTAGTTTTCAATATATTGAAGGATTTTCCCTGCCATGTGACCTGACCTACAAGTCCAGGGATTATCTACAGCAGCACAATATCAACAGTCTGGAAGTCCTTAACCGCAGCGAAAATATGACACCCTCTTGTGATTCAGAAATTGCGGTGTTGAGTGCTGCCGTTCTGCAGTGAACTGTGTAGCCCTTCGATGGAATCGATTTCAAACTGCAGTAAAAACGTGACCTTCAGATGTAACCTTTGAAGAAGTCTTTTAACTGCGTACTTGCTGAAGTACGGCTGCAGTTGCACCAGCCCCAGAAGGACTTGTTTGGAGATGTATTAAATAGTTGAGAGACGCTGTTGAGTTTTATTTGACAGTCTACTAATTTGATTCTATGTATAACATCCAGGCTAGTGTGGAGTTTCATAAAGAAAAAACAAACAAAACCATGACAATGTTAGGTTCATTACATGGGCCCACTGTGGAGAAGTCTCAGGGGAAGAAGCCTACAATTTCCTCTTCAGGTGGGAGGAAATTTATATTATATATTATCTTTTGGCTTGCTAACTGGTCTGGTCACACCCAAGAGGAAGTTTTGGAAGGATGTTGCAATGTCACAGGCTCCAGTAAACTAAATCAACCCATGGACTAATACTCTCATCCTGTAATGACGCAATGAAAATGAATCAACTTCCTTCAACAGCTGCTGCTTCACCATATCAGAGAAAACTCAGAAACAGAAGTTACCATATCAAAGCAGTGAATCTGGTGGCAGGGTGGCCTAGTGGTTAGAGTTTCCACCTTGTAACTGAAAGGTCATGAGGCCACGTCAGCGGCCATGTTGAAGTGTCATTGAATCCCCACCTGCTCACTTGGAATTCACTGGGGATAAGAGTGTCAACTAAATCCCAAACTTGTAAAATATTAAAGTATTTTTAGCATTTAGTATTTTAAGACAGTACGTGCACAAATACCAAGCTGCCTTGCATGCTATGCTATTAATAGAGGGCTCCAATGGGCTGGGAAAATCTGGATGCGAGAGTGAATGACACATGCTCTCACCAACAACTGCAGAGATGCTCTTGAGCAAGGCAATAGACCATTACAGTAGGAGACGGTGGTTGTTCTGGGCAGCTCCCAGGTGTGAATGTGCAGAACTGTGTGAATGTGAAGCTTACATAGTGGTCAGTAAGATGTCTCACAATCTGGGAACCCAGAGGCTAAATCAGTCTGACGACAATCTACTGTAGGTCTCTGGGATCGCCGGCCACTAGTTTTGGGTTATCCGGTCTAGCCAGGATATCCGGCCGCCGATCATTAAGTTTTTAGTTTTTACGGTCATTTTTTATATCAAACTTTTTCCATATCCTGTCGGCAAGCAAGCTAACGCGTCACATTTGTCAAGCAAATACGTTAAACAAAGCAATAACACTGAAAAACGGCCAGCGGAAGAGGAAGTCGCTATCTGCAGATTGTATTTTGTCCGATTGATTTGTTACCGTAAAAGCTAAAAACTAAATGATCGGCGGCCGGAAGAGGAAGTCCGTTCTTCGGATCCACTGGCTAGACCGCGTAACCCAAAACTAGTGGCCATCAATCCCAGAGTCTACTATAACGGTTCCCAGACTGGATATACTGTGACTGATGAG